>JXCR01109153.1:166827-177916 GCA_002079205.1 Phalaenopsis hybrid cultivar
AAGCACACTTGGACCATAATGATGGGTATTTATAGAGAAGAGTTCATTATGATGGTACTTTTAATGAGCCTCTGGTGAAATTTTTGAGGGGTGATCATAGAGTTGAATTTTTTACATGAGCCATATTTTCTTCATATGAAAGTGGCAGAGAGATGAAGGAAGATTTTGATGTTGATGATGACGATGATTAGGAGGAGAGGATGGTTAGAGTGTTTTTCATTTACCTTTAGATTTTCTTTTGTTGGTTACTTGATGTAGTATTTTTTGATTGATATGTTTAGACATTGATTAGCCATTTTTGGTTAATATAAATGTTGGATTATTGCGTAACACCGTTTTCATTTATGGTATGATGGCTTACTTCTTTTTACTTTAGTTTATATTGTTTGTGTCTTTGANAGCCAGATTTTCTTCATATAAAAGTGGCAGAGAGATGAAGGAAGATTTTGATGTTGATGATGACGATGATTAGGAGGAGAGGATGGTTAGAGTGTTTTTCATTTACTTTTAGATTTTCTTTTGTTGGTTACTTGATGTAGTATTTTTTGATTGATATGTTTAGACTTTGATTAGCCATTTTTGGTCAATATGAATGTTGGATTATTGTGTAACACCGTTTTCATTTATGGTATGATGGCTTACTTCTTTTTACTTTAGTTTATATTGTTTGTGTGTTTGAGTTGTCTTTTCTTTATGCTTATATAGTTATACATGTTGTTTAGAATTACCATTGTTCAACACCTGTTTTCACTACTTTTACCTGTACTATTCTCCTGTTTAGAACTTTAAAAATTAATTTTCTCTTTCTTCATTTNCTTTGAGTTGTCTTTTCTTTATGCTTATATTGTTATACATGTTGTTTAGATTTACCATTGTTCAACACTTGTTTTCACTACTTTTACCTGTACTATTCTCCTGTTTAGAACTTTAAAAATTAATTTTCTCTTTCTTCATTTTTATATGCATCATTCTATTTTAAATTAATAAAAATTTTAAGATTGGGGAAGGGAGAAAAAAACTTTTTAAAACTAAACCTTGTTTGTCCTCAATAAACTATATTTTAAAAATTATTTTAACATGACTTTTGGTATGTGGGGGTAACTTTAGATAACTATATTTTTGATTTTATAAATGTCATAGTAGACGTAAGTAAAAGTTTTAAATAATAAAGGTTAGTTATAGAGTTAAAGTATTTAGTATAAGAATACAAGATTATGTTTTTACTATTCATGCAAAGGAAATTGTATTTTTAATATTAAAGACCTTAGATTTACACTTAAAAAGAAAAGATTGAAACTCTATGAAAAATCATTCTCAAAGCTATTACACAATTTTCATGTAGGAAAATGTAGGATTTTTTTAACTTTAAACATAGGATGGTGAAGTTCAAAATCATTAAAGACTATCTAGATATAATTATCCTTACATAAAAATAAAAAGAAAAAAAAGGATTGAAATTGAGCCTAAAAGAAAAAGAAAAGCAAACAGAAAAAAAAATTGTGAGGAGAAGCTTTAGACAAAAAGAAAAAAAATATGTAAGGAGAAGTTTGAGGAGATACCAAATTAAAATTTGGCTTCACATGAATCATCTTAAGGAAAAGGGTCTTAATTACATTTTCGAACTTATTTTTAAAGTATTAGCATCCTTACTAANTTCAAAGCTATTACACATTTTTCATGTAGGAAAATGTAGGATTTTCTTAACTTTAAACATAGGATGGTGAAGTTTAAAATCATTAAAGACTATCTAGATATAATTACCCTTACATAAAAATAAAAAGAAAAAAAAGGATTGAAATTGATCCTAAGAGAAAAAGAAAAGCAAACAGAAAAAAAAATTGTGAGGATAAGCTTTAGAAAAAAAGAAAAAAAATATGTAAGGAGAAGTTTGAGGAGATACCAAATTAAAATTTGGCTTCACATGAATCATCNTTTATTTATGCAAATTATTGGATCTAAAGGTTTAGTACCTTACAATTTGGAATTTGAACGTACTATTAGAAAAATTCAAAAACAACAAAAAGAAATTTAAAATTTGAACAAACTGGTGAATAACTTAGATAATCAAATAAATGAAAATCGATAAAGAGCTTTAAAAGATTATGTTAATTCAATAGCAGATGAACTTCACTTAACTATTCAAAATCCTAATGTTGCTACTAATTCATTTAAGCTTAAACTTGCTATTTTCTAAATGATACAAAATAATCAGGTTGGAGGAACACCTACTGAAGATCTTAACTTATATCTTACTAGTTTTCTTGAAATTTGTGCTACTTTTAAATATGACGGAGTGTCTAATGATGTTGTTTGGCTTAGACTTTTTCTTTTTTCATTAATTGATTAATTGAAGGCTTGGTTAAATTCATTAGCACCTAGATCTATGATAACTTGGGGAGAACTATCACAAAAATTCTTGGCTAAATATTTTCCACCCTAAAAAACCACTAAGCTAAGAAACGATATTACATCTTTTTGTAAGTATGAAGGGGAATCGATATATGAAGCCTGAGAAATATTTAAGGATCTCCTTAGAAAATGTCTACACGATGTTTTACCAGATTGGTTAATAATTCAAAATTCTTATAATGGATTAGTAAGATCACTTAGAACTATTATAGATGCTGCTGCAGGTGGATCTTTAATGTCAAAACCTTTTGATGAAGCATACTCGTTAATAGAAGAAATGACTACTAATAATTTTCAATGGCCCTCTGAACGGGTAAATCCTAAAAGAGTAGCTAGTATTCATGATTCTGATGCAATGCATATTTTAGCATCTCAAATTGCTGCTATATCGAATAAGATTGATCAAATTGGAGTGAACTATTGTCAAATACCACCAGTATTAGAGGAAAATTCACTAGGACAGATAATTGATACTCAATCATCTTATGAAACTTTAAATGTTATTAATAATCAAAATAACCATCCTTATTATAACTATTACAACCCTGGATGGAAAAATCACCCTAATTTTATTTGGAATATTTATAACAATTCAATGAACCCTTCAAGAAATTTAAAAAATCAAGGAAATCCTAGTTATTTTTGTTGTTCAAAACTTTTATACAAAACTACCTGATGAATCAGTTGATTTTGTCTTTATTTGAGAACACTATGTTGAAATTAATCTTATATGAATTAATCACATTTATCAATTGCATAATGTTCCTACTTGCTTCTACTCAGATGTTAATCCATGTAATGCCGAGCTTGATGAAATTGTTGGGTTCTTGACTGACGCGCATGGATTTTGGAAGATCAAGAACGAACACCAAATAAACTTTTCTTTTTTGAAGCTTAATGTTCATTCTGAAGCCTGACATTATTTTATTTCTACATGANGATTGCTTAAAGGAGACTTCAGGAATTTCTTGAGGAGAAGACATAAAATAAGTAATTTGTATTTTTGTTTGAGTTTTTATTGTTAAGACTTGACTTCTAATACAAAAATGTGTTTTTGAATTATGAGTATTTTTTCTTTTTTCTTCCTTGCATATGGGAATTAATCAAGTAGGATGAGATTGATTTAAAGATTTCTTTTTATTTTAAAAAATTGCGATGATGTTTTTACTGATTCTTTATTGACTTTACAAATTAGTGGTTTGTGATGTTAAAATTCATTGTGAAGTATAATGACCTGGGAGGGCTATGATATCACCAACTATTTAGTACCACCCTTAACTTTGGAAAGAGTATTTGCAATCGTTCGAGGGTAGTGCAAATAGATAGGGAGATAAGTCTTTATGGGTGTAGAATTGATGTTCCTAGAGTGAGAGGCTAGAATATTTTGTCAATTTNGTTATGAATTTTTACACATTACAAGGAGTTACTTGAGGACAAGTAACGTTTAAGTTTGGGTAAATTGATACAGTCTAANAGTTATTAATTTTTACACATTACAAGGAGTTACTTGAGGACAAGTAACGTTTAAGTTTGGGTAAATTGATACAGTCTAAAATTACCTGATTTTAATTTACATTTAATTTTCATTTTATGCACATTTTTTATAATATTGCACTTTAGAGGAATGTATTTTGCATGTTTTTGGTTTCAGGTATAAGGAATAGATATTTAGACAAATTGAGGGTAAATTGGAGCAAAACAACAAAACATTATATGGGCGCCATAGCACAAGCTCTTGGCACCATATCGTCGGCTACTTGACGTGATGGGCACCATAGTGCCCCAGAGTGGCAATATAGCTCTTGAAACGATTTTTTGAGAAAATGCATTGTATTTGGCTGAGTTTTGAAGGGCTGCCTGAAGTGACCCTTAGTTATTTTCAGAGAACCATTAAAAGGGACTAAGGGTTGAATGAAAAAGAGAGAGTTTTTATGAATTTTTAAGAGTTTCAAGTGTTTAGAGAGGGTGATTGTNGATAATATTGCACTTTAAAGGAATGCATTTTGCATGTTTTTGGTTTCAGGTATAAGGAATAGATATTTAAACAAATTGAGGGCAAATTGGAGCAAAACAACAAAACATTATATGGGCGACATAGCACAAGCTCTTGGCACCATATCGGCGGCTACTTGACGTGATGGGCACCATAGTGCCCCAGAGTGGCAATATAGCTCTTGAAACGATTTTTCGAGAAAATGCATTGTATTTGGCTAAGTTTTGAAGGGCTGCCTGAAGTGACCCTTGGTTATTTTCAGAGAACCATTAAAAGGGAGTAAGGGTTGAATGAAAAAGAGAGTTTTTATGAATTTTTAAGAGTTTCAAGTGTTTGGAGAGGGTGATTGTGTAAGAAGAGTTTGGAGATTGCTTGAAGGAGACTTCAGGAATTTTTTGAGGAGAATACATAAAATAAGTAATTTGTATTTTTGTTTGAGTTTTTATTGTTAAGACTTGACTTCTAATACAAAAATGTGNGGTTTGGAGATTGCTTGAAGGAGACTTCAGGAATTTCTTTAGGAGAAGACATAAAAGAAGTAATTTGTATTTTTGTTTGAGTTTTTATTGTTAAGACTTAACTTCTAATATAAAAATGTGTTTTTGTTTTGTCTTTTTGAATTATGAGTATTTTTTCTTTTTTCTTCCTTGCATATGGGAATTAATCAAGTAGGATGAGATTGATTTAAAGATTTCTTTTTATTTTAAAAAATTGCGATGATATTTTCACTGATTCTTTATTGACTTTACAAATTAGTCGTTTGTGATGTTAAAATTCATTGTGAAGTATAATGACCTGCGAGGACTATGATTTCACCAACTAGTTAGTACCACCCTTAACTTTGGAAAGAGTATTTGCAATCGTCCGAGGGTAGTGCAAATAAATAGGGAGATAAGTCTTTATGGGTGTAGAATTGATGTTCCTAGAGTGAGAGGCTAGAATATTTTGTCAATTTNCATAATGACCTGGGAGAGCTATGATTTCACCAACTAGTTAGTACCACCCTTAAATTTGGAAAGAGTATTTGCAATCGTCCGAGGGTAGTGCAAATAGATAGGGAGATAAGTCTTTATGGGTATAGAATTGACGTTCCTAGAGTGAGAGGCTAGAATATTTTGTCAATTTAATCTTAAGTATGGATCTAAGGGTCCCTAATAGGTCTTATAAAGAGAGCACAGTGGGTGATCTCAAAGTCAGAGGCTAGAATCTGCTCAGCACTACTGCACAAGCTGGAACAAACTTAAGGTTAGCCAATGTTCTTGCTAACACCGAGAAAGGGTAAATGATAGGTATGCTCCGATTTGTGACAATATATCATTTTATATTTTTAATCATTCAATTCCTACACTGATTAAGATCTCTTTGCAAGGGAAAGATCTTCTCATTATATTTGAACTTTATTAAACTTAGTAGTCTTTTAACCTTTGTTCTTATATTCTATTTAAATTTAGATTGCACTTAAATTTAGTTTTAATCATTTAAAAAACTTTTGACACCATTCTCCTATCATTTTTAACTGAAATTTAGATCTAAGTTTTTCTGCGTAATAATTAAAAAGTTATTGTTTTCCCGGTGGGATCGATACTGAGATTTTTAAAGAAAATATTATATTACTTGAAACTATACATATACTTATGTAGTACCTCTAGTGTGAAGACTTATTATCTATTTTCTAAATAATTTTGTAGATTTACACTAGCCGCTAAATATAGATTGGGTGGGTTAAGTTTGTGGCAATCTTTTGAAGTTTAAATATCGGCGTAATTACGAGTCGAGTCATTTCCCACCATAGCTACACTAAACCTTGCACGAGTTTATTTCTTTAAATTTTTTTATAAATAAAAAGCCAATCATAGCACTAAGCACACTCGTCACGACTGACCACACACCTGAAAATATGTTCTTAGAAAGAGATATTTCATAAGATGTAAGAGTTTTCACTACATCCTCAAGTGCTAAGTCTAATTTTCATAGTTAAAACAAAAATTCACATCTAAATCTAAGTTTTCAGTTCAAAAATAGAAATTCACTTCAAAATCTAATTTGCATTGCTAAAATGGAAATTACGACAATGGTGTCGTAATTTCGATTTTGATGTGAATTTTTGTCTTAAAACTGACAAATTAGATTTTGAAGTGAATTTCTATTCTGGATGTGAAAATTAGACTTCACAATGGAGGACACAGTGAAAGCTCTAACATTTTATGAAATATTTTCTTCTAAGGACATATTTCTAGGTGTTCAGTCAATCGTGTAAGGGACTCCAATGATGATCATGTTTAGTTCTATGATTGGCTTTATAGTTAGAAATAAAATAAGAAATAAATATGGTTGTGATAGGGTTGAAGTAGCTACAATTATAGGTAATATTAGAAAGAGACATCATAAAGTCTAAATAAACCATCAAAATTACTTTTTTTTATACGAAACAACAATTACAGCTAAAAAATTGTCTGATGTTAATTTTGAATTGGATTTCTTTAGAGTACACTCAATATCAAAATGTTAGTTGCATGGCTGTAAGGGCTGTCGAAGATTGATAATTGAAGAACATTTATCAATGTTTTATCTCTAATCTTATTTTTCATTATAACTACACCAACTCATTCACGAGCATATTTCATTCAAATTTTTTTTACAAGTGAAAAGTCACCAATCCGTATGAGGTTTGTGATTGGCTTCTCACTTGAAGACAAAATGTTGAATAAGTAAATTTGTCAGCTAGTCGTTGTAGCTAAAGTGGCATAAACTATTAGAGGGAGACATTTTAATTAATTAGAGTTCAATATTTGACCATTTAATAATCTTCTACATAACTAACATACTAAGATTAAACGATCCGAATTTAAGTTGAGATGATGTAGGTTCTAAAGAAATTTGATATGTAGGTTCCAAATAAATCTAATCCAAAATTTTGGCTCATACCTCGATTTACTTATATCAANTGATCCAAATTTAAGTTGAGATGATGTAGGTTCCAAATAAGTCTAATCCAAAATTTTGGCTCATACCTCGATTTACTTATATCAACTTGGGTTTTATATGTGAGTCAAACTCAGAATCAATTTTTGAGCAAAAATCATTTTTCAAACTAAATTATATTCCAGATTTGACACGTACTTTAGAATTTAATAATTTCATATTTGCAAGATTTTTTAAAAGTCATTCAAACTAAATCTTATTTGCAACTGAACAATCCCTTAATCTAAAAGACAATATTCTGTGCCACAGAACTTTGCAGGTCTCATCACCATCTATAAAATTTTCTTCTAAGTCTAAGCAGTATTTTCTATCACACAAAGGACCAGATGCATTCCTCTACTTCAACCAACCAACTTGAAATCAATTAATTAATCACATCACCATCATCACATTAAACAAGAAACCTGAGATATGTAAAATGTTCACACCTTTTAAATAACTTGATCACCCGTAGTTACGAGTCTACCATTAGAGCTACTACTACTAAAATTATATTGCAAGTATTCAGTTCTAGATCTACTCAAATAAAGGACATTAGACTCCAATTTCAGCTTCTATAATTTATTTTTTTTAACTCTTTCTCTAATTTTATCCACAAGAAGGATATTACCGATGAAAAGCGTACATCAAGGTGCATCCTCCGATAAATGTCTATTAAATGCATCCATAAAGAAAGCAAAGATATATGTGCTTAAAGCTGATCCTTGATGTAATTGGGTTGTTAACGATTCAATTTCGAGTCGAGCTGGGGTCGGCTCATATTTGACTAAAAAAAATTTGTTCAAAAATTTTGGCTTATAGATCAGCTCGTTTATTTCGATCCAATCTTAATTCGAGCCAANATGATCACCCGTAGTTACAAGTCTACCATTAGAGCTACTACTACTAAATTTATATTGCAAGTATTCAGTTCTAGATCTACTCAAATAAAGGACATTAGACTCCAATTTCAACTTCTATAATTTATTTTTTTTAACTCTTTCTCTAATTTTATCCACAAGAAGGATATTACCGATGAAAAGCGTACATCAAGGTGCATCCTCCTATAAATGTCTATTAAATGCATCCATAAAGAAAGCAAAAATATATGTGCTTAAAGCTGATCCTTGATGTAATTGGGTTGTTAACGATTCAATTTTGAGCCGAGCTGGGGTCAGCTCATATTTGACTAAAAAAAATTTGTTAAAAAATTTTGGCTTATAGATTAGCTCGTTTATTTCGATCCAATCTTAATTCGAGCCAAAACTTAAATCAATTTTTTATCGATTAACAATCTTTGAGCTAAATTCACTAAATTCATAGTGATATGCTTTATCGATCTGATTTGAGCCGAGCTAGAGTCATCGCAAAAATGGGTACAAAAAATTCGATTAAAATTTTGGTCACAGCTCGACTTGTTTATTTCAACCTAATCTCAATTTGAGCCAAAATTTGAATCAATCTTTGAGCAATTAATGATCTTCCAGCTAAATTCACAGTCCTAGATGCATTCCAACTAAAATAGAAAAATATTTAGCAAATCTCATTGTTGCTAAACCCTAAATCCTAAACTCAGTATTCAAAGTAAATGAAAATAAAAATAAAAATAGAGATAACAATTTACCTTCCTCGGCCGTAGGATTTCAGGTAGAGAACTCGAGGGCCGCGAGGGAGATTAGGGCAAGACCTAGAGGGAGGTTTCATTGGATTAATTCCGACGACCTATAAACGACTTTCACTGCGTCAATTATTAATGCTATTATTGATTGTCGTTCTCATCGTTTAATGGTAAAATATGACGGTTAAAACCCTTTCAGACTAAAGGTTCGNAACCTATAAACGACATTCATTGCGTCAATTATTAATGTTATTATTGATTGTCGTTCTCATCGTTTAATGGTAAAATATGACGGTTAAAACCCTTTCAGACTAAAGGTTCGAAGATAATCGATGAACTTTAACCGTCGGTTAATATTTGCTTAAAACCGACAGGTTATTCTGTCGGTTATAATTAAAAACAGTAGGAAAATAAAATACTATTGATAAACGACGGTATATGTTGTAGTTATGTCAACGTAAATAACCAGAATAAAAACAATTGCAAAACCTTCGTTAATTAGAATAGTATTTCTTACGTATAAAAAACAATCGGTATTAAGGTTTTTCCTGTAGTGTTTGGTAAAAATACTATGCCTTTTTAAATGATTTTTAAATGGTAAAGTTATTAAGCATTAAAATTNAATTCAATTTCGAGCCGAGCTGGGGTCGGCTCATATTTGACTAAAAAAATTTGTTCAAAAATTTTGGCTTATAGATCAGCTCGTTTATTTCGATCCAATCTTAATTCGAGCAAAAAATTAAATCATTTTTTTATCGATTAACAATCTTTGAGCAAAATTCACTAAATTCATAGTGATATGCTTTATCGATCCGATTTGAGCCGAGCTAGAGTCATCGCAAAATTGGGTACAAAAAATTCGATTAAAACTTTGGTCACAGCTCGACTTGTTTATTTCAACCTAATCTCAATTTGAGCCAAAATTTGAATCAATCTTTGAGCAATTAATGATCTTCGAGCTAAATTCACAGTCCTAGATGCATTCCAACTAAAATAGAAAAATATTTAACAAATCTCATTGTTGCTAAACCCTAAATCCTAAACTCAGTATTCAAAGTAAATGAAAATAAAAATAAAAATAGAGATAACAATTTACCTTCCTTGGCCGTAGGATTTCAGGTAGAGAAGTCGAGGGCCGCGAGGGAGATTAGGGCAAGACCTAGAGGGAGGTTTGATTGGATTAATTCCGACGGCCTATAAACGACTTTCATTGCGTCGATTATTAATGCTATTATTGATTGTCGTTCTCATCGCTTAATAATAAAATATGACGGTTAAAACCCTTTCAGACTACATGTTCGAACATAATCGATGAACTGTAACCGTCGGTTAATATTTGCTTAAAACCGACAGATTATTCTGTCGGTTATAATTAAAAACAGTAGGAAAATNGAATAATATATATAAATATATATATTTACAAATCAACGTGTAACTAGAGTCAAGTGAAGGTTAACCGAACCATTTCGTTGTCCAAAAAAATAAAAATAAAAGAAGCCATAATCGCTTGCATATCCTATCTCGTGAAAATGAAGTCATCCTCTTTGTTGGTTATCAACTCTGCCCTTTTCATTAGTCAATGAAGTCAATGAAGATGTCACCAAAGGGTTTTCCTTCTTTAGGGATGAAAAGACAATCTTAAAAAATGAGCAATAAATTTCAGCCACACAGTCTTTGTAGTGAGCAATAAAGTACTTTAGTATCTCTCTCTATTTCGACCATTTGATGATTTAGTTATGGTAGTTGTCATTATTGGGTCTCAAATCTGAATTGCGAAAAGAAAAGGTACGATCGGTAGTCGATATCCAAACATATATTGTTTTTATAGAAAAAATCATGAGATGAAGCCTATATTTCAATCCATCTCTTCACAAATAATTTTATTGTCCAACACTTTTGCTAGCCATCAAAGAGTTTGAAGAACATCATAAATGCGAGAAAAATTACTTGCTTCCAACCAGTTTATACTCGAGTGGATGAAAGATTTTGAGTGCATGAAATGTTAGTCTTAACTTCTCTTAACTTCCTTTTAAGAAATCAAGTTATTAAAAACAATTGATATGGTGAAACGACTACAACTTCATGAAGGCATAAACACGAGTAAATAA
>JXCR01109159.1:4501-15562 GCA_002079205.1 Phalaenopsis hybrid cultivar
CTAAAACCCTATAAAAAAAACAACCAATTTCATCAGAAATTTATCAAAATCACTTTACATCTCAAAGAACAAAAACCTGGGTGACAAGATGAACGGTAGGAGCAAGGAAGACAATGAGCCCCCTGTCCTCCTTCATCCTAAGTTCCTTCCCAATTTCCTTAATCATCATCACCGCAATCATAGTCTTCCCAGCGCCGGTGTCTAGAACTGCGATGGTGTTCCTCCGCATTGCCACTTCAAACACCGTAAGCTGATAGCTGCGACAAAAAGAGAACAAAAACGATAAAGCAATGAAACGAGAGGCGGAAAAGATATAGGAGAGACCTTCGGGGCTCGAACTCCGCGAAGCATCTCTTCTGCTTCTTAGCGTCCGGCTGGAGCTCTTCTTCTTCCTCCTCGGCAGACTCCGCGGACCGTTTACTGGTTCCTGGGGGAGATGCATCCATTGTGTCTGAGCTTTTGAGGATTCCAGAGAAAGAGATAGAACAATAGAGTGTGGGCGAAGAAGCGGAGGTAGAACCTCTGCTCTTTGGTGGCCGGAAAGCTTATATAAGAGAGAGCATACATACATACATACATTGGGCTCCGAAAAAAATTTAATTTATTTTATGGTAAATATAAGTTATTTATTTATAAATTGTTATTTTCGAATTAAATTTNCGGTGGCCGGAAAGCTTATATAAGAGAGAGCATACATACATACCATTGGGCTCTGAAAAAAATTTAATTTATTTTATGGTAAATATAAGTTATTTATTTATAAATTGTTATTTTCGAATTAAATTTATATCATTGTATTTATTACATAAATGCAATATTGAAGTTATTCAAGTACATATACATATTATTATAGTTGTATAATATTTAAAGTAAGAAATTTATAGTTATAACATATCATCATTACTAAGTATATTTTGTTTATTATTTTTATTTATTGTCCATATTTAGTGATCATAATATAAGAATATAATTAAATAAGGGGACTTATAGTATACCATAAAATTTCATATATTTATTATTTATCTAATATAAAAAAATTTATATTTGTTTTCATGATGTTCTAGTCACTAAAACACATTAGAACATATGCATGAAATTATATTTTTAACTTTAGATAAGAATGATAATGTTAGACATTTAGAAGATACAAAGCTCAAATATTGAAGCATAGACCAGTAATTATATTTAAAACATTAATATGCATGCTACTAGCAAAGCATGAATCAAAATTATTTCTCTTGAACATGCTCAATATAATTAATAGCTCAGATGATTTTGGGAAAGTTATTACTTATGCTTTATAATGATTGATTTAGGAATTTTTGGGCTTATATATATATATATATATATATATATATATATGTAAAAGCTCTTAGAATCATTGTATTTGTGCTGTAGAATCACACTTTCCTGAGTATAACTTTATTGAAAACACAAATCAAATGATAGGGATACAAAGAATATGAAGGGGGCTCTAGAGAAAGCACATGTTGCTTTGGGTTGTAGAGATAATAGAGCAAGAGCAAGATAGAGAGAATCGGAGGGAGCGAGAACAAGCGGGAGATGTTGAGCTAGCTTGATTGACGGAGCGAGCATAATGATGGAGACAACCAACTAAATAGTGTTGTCAAAAAAAAAATTGTTATTCGTGAACAACTCATGTTTGGTTTTCTAAATAGCTCGTGTTCGATTCGTTCGATAAGCAAATGAGTTGAACACAAACAAAATTTTTGTGTTAGATTTATAACAAGCTGAATAGGATCAGAGATTTGGTGTCTTTGATATTATATAAAAAATTTGGTTTGTATAAATGCAAAAACAAAAACAAAAATTAAAGTGTTAGTTATGTAAATACATAAGAATTGGGTAATTTCATGTGATTTAGATATGTAAATACATAAGAAATGAGTAGTATGTATGTAAATGCCTCTAAAAAATTCTCGCCTCTTGTTTTCTCCGTCACCCTGTGTTTTAATATTTTTTGCATGGCATTAGTACTTAAATACATAAAATTTGTTGGTATGCATGTAAATGCCAGTAAAATACCCCCCTGTGCCCGATTTTAAGTCCCATGTTGGGAATAAAACATTTTACAATGTTATTTGAATGTAGAAAAAATGACTCCAAATTTGAAAGTTGTGATGTGATTGTGTGCAAGTAGTGACTAATGCATGTTCCTTTTTTTTAGGAGTATTTTAAAAAAAATTAATTCTCTATTATTAAATTTTGTGTCGAACACAAATATATTCTATATAAAGCGAGCAGAACATGAAAACAACGTTCGTGAGCAATTTTGAGTGCGAGCTAATTTTGAACATAATTAATTTTGATTGAGCCGAACACGAGCCAAGACTGAGCTCACATAAGTTTAACATGTTTATAACCCTAAAATTAGGGAAAGTTGGCTGCTACGAAACTAACATTGTGGCTAGTGTGTGAGTCAACCCATACATAGGAAGAAAAGGTGGCTACATGCAACACCAAAGAGTAAAAAAATCACTCAATCAGTTGATCAGATGAGGTTTGGCAAGGGCTGAATGTGTAAAACTTCCCAAGGTGAGAGTGAATTAAACCCTAGTTTGGTATTGCATAGATTTTAGAGGAGAAAATTTTTAAAGTTTTGTTATTATTACATCCATTTGATTTGAAGATAACTTATTTGATTACTGTGATAGGGTTGGTGAGGCTAAACTGATCAAAACAAGTCATTCTTGCCATTAGAAGGTAAACATAACCACAATTTTTGAATTTCTTTGTTTTTTTCTTGAAAACAATATTGAAAGAGAAGTTCTAACTTAGTTTAAATTACATTTATGTTTTCCTAAATATGTAATTAGTTTCATTGTTGAATTCACTATTTAAACTCACATAAAGATCTACTTTTTGGATTTATGGTCAAGATAACACAATGAATATTCGGAAACTACATGACCTTTTTTGGGGACCTATACAAGTTTTGAATATCTGACCAATGTTTTATGTGAGCAAGTATAAATTTCACACTAAAAATTGGTTTGAGGAAATGAAGACAGCTATCACTGATTATGTGTTAGATAAAATGCATATTTAGACAATAAAATTTACTATTATGAAATTTTAGACAAAATTGTGCATTGCAGTATTGTGGTTTGAATGAGATGAATGTATTGTCATTCAATTGTAATTTGTTGATCATGTTTCTAATTAAGAGATAAGAACACAAGTTATTGGAATGATAGAATTTAACCTCAATAAATGATAAATTTGATATATTTATTTTAGTACGACAAGTTAGTCGCATGTGCTTTTTAAGATTTCCTAAAAAATCAAGGACATAATGGATTGTTGAGGTTCATTCTCGGTTGTCGTGAGCGCGAACCATCAAACACCACAAAAAAAGAGATAAATGAGGCAACTGACCATCTGCCTCTTATAAAATCCGACTTAGACCTAAGATATACTCGTTGGTTGGTTGGATGCCTTCAACTCATATTTTGGTATATTTGTGGTTCATTCTTGTTTTGATAGTCATCTTTTAGGTTTGATTTGACTATTGAGGTTTACCCTTTGATTTTGATTTGAGTTGAGGTTCATCCTCACCTTTGATTTGAGTTCATGTTCATTCTTGTTCTTTTATCGTGTTGAGATTAATTCTTGTTCCATCTCTAAGTGGATCCCACTTTAGACTATCAAAAGAACATAGCCAACCAACATTGATAGACACACTCATCTATCTCTACAGCATATTCAATCGTGAGGAAATTAAATCATATGTTTACTATGTCTATGTAGAAAATATATGAGCATCACACACACCTCAAAAAAATAATATCACAAAAGATTACTTCGACCTAGCACCACGTGACAATATTAAATCCCCTTCTCAATGTATTATTATATAGCCATTGTTTTTTTAGCACCTATAAACAGGCATACCAATTTATATTTATTTATGATTTGATGGTTCTCTCACTAAGCATGACCACCTAAATAAAATAGGTTTCATAAATAACTAAATAATTGTCCTGATATTAAGCCTAATGCATAAACCGCTCTAATATTAAGTTTAGCAGGTCATCACAAAAATCATAATCATAACAAACTAAACACAACCATCACAATCAAAGTTAATTTAATTTAAACATAGGGTCGGTGACCCAACAAACCATTTTTTATGAGTGTGGAGTCTGTGTGATTAATTAAATTTAGGTTTTATGTTGAAGTTGTGAAGATTTTATTATTTTAATGTTCAAATTTAACCAAGCATGGTTTGGATTAAGTTTTAAATATTTTGATGTGATTTATTAATTATTTCATAATTCTTATTTTGAAGTTAGTTATTACTTAAATATCATATACAAGTTTATGAGGCATATATATGTATTTAACTAAAATTTAAAATTTAAAAGGTGTCTAAAATTACATTGGAAAGTAATCATAGACCTTATAAAAGTATAAAATCCTTTATTAAAAAATTAAGTATTCTATATTTCATGATTTTTGGATTTTTTTATTAATAAAATTTTATTTATTTTGATTTTTTCAAAGAAAGTGTATTTTTTAGGATAAATATTTNGTTTAATTTAGGTTTTATGTTGAAGTTGTGAAGATTTTATTATTTTAATGTTCAAATTAACCAAGCATGGTTTCGATTAAGTTTTAAATATTTTGATGTGATTTATTAATTATTTCATAATTCTTATTTTGAAGTTAGTTATTGCTTAAATATCATATATAAGTTTATGAGGCATATATATGTATTTAACTAAAATTTAAAATTTAAAAGGTGTCTAAAATCACATTGGAAAGTAATCATAGAGCTTATAAAAGTATAAAATCCTTTATTAAAAAATTAAGTATTCTATATTTCATGATTTTTTGATTTTTTTATTAATAAAATTTTATTTATTTTGATTTTTTCAAAGAAAGTGTATTTTTTAGGATAAATATTTTTAAAACCTCATGAATTTATTATGCAATATCTTATTGATCTCGAATTTGATTTATGAAAATTTTATTTATTTATTTTTAATATTTATTTATATTTTTAATTTAAATTTATAAGAAATCAAATTGAATTATCTTGGAAATTTACAAGTACAATTTGAATGCAATTCCAAACAAACGTTGCAATTTTTAAATCAATTTGAGATCGAATAGATTTATTCTCAAATTTAATTATTTTAATTATATTTATATTCAAAATTGTAAAAATTTGACATTATTACTTTTTTTGTTATAATGTTTCAATGGTGAAAATTTTGAGTGATTTGAATTTTAAATAAATGAGTCTNCATATTCAAAATTATAAAAAATTGACTTTATTACTTTTTTTGTTATAATGTTTCAATGGTGAAAATTTTGAGTGATTTGAATTTTAAATAAATGAGTCTAAAAATTTAAATTATTTCCTATCACTTTCTTCTTCTTTCAATTGATCTTATTAATAATATTATTAATAATATGATGAAATTTTTAGTTTAGAAGGAATGAATGTAATGATTCTTAAAAGAGAGAGGTATACNATTAAATTATTTCCTATCACTTTCTTCTTCTTTCAATTGATCTTATTAATAATATGATGAAATTTTTAGTTTAGAAGGAATGAATGTAATGATTCTTAAAAGAGAGAGGTATACTTATAATTTTGGGAATTACAAAACAACACTCACCTTATTAAATTTTCAAGCTGAATCTAATTTCATTCATTTCTCTGTTTTGTTGATAAGCTAAAGGAATTTTTTGGAAATTTGTGGTTTAAATGTTTGGTGTTAATGATTTTAAGAGAATAAGGTATATTTGTAATATTAAAATTTATAATTTTACCCGAACTTCTTTTATACACTCAATCTAAGTTGTAATCATCATTTGATCAATTCTTATTGGTTTTTTGTTTTCAAGATGCTTTGATTTTAATTTATCGAATTTTATTTAAATTTTGATTGTTATTATTTATTTCCATATTATTATTATTATAGTTATATTGAATTTTTAATAATAAATTATAACTTCACGTGTTTTAGTGATTTTTTTGACCTAAGGAAAATCACTGAGAGTCAAGTTATTGAAACTTAACATTCCTCAAAATTTTTCACATTATTTTAATAGTAAATATTTTAATTTGGTTTTATTAATTGATTAAGCTAATTATTTAATCAAGTTAAATACACTAATGTTCACAATTTGATTGTTATTCCACTGCATTGCATTTGTTTTCTTGAGTTTAGCACATTTTTTTATTTTTTTATTTTTATTTTACTTTGATTTTATATGAATTCCAAAGTTTATATTATTATTTTATTTTATTTAATCATTTTTATTGCTANCCGAATTTTATTTTAATTTTGATTGTTATTATTTATTTCCATATTATTATTATTATTATTATTATTATTATTATTATTATATTAAATTTTTAATAATAAATTATAACTTCACGTGTTTTAGTGATTTTTTTGACCTAAGGAAAATCACTGAGAGTCAAGTTATTGAAACTTAACATTCCTCAAAATTTTTCACATTATTTTAATAGTAAATATTTTAATTTGGTTTTATTAATTGATTAAGCTAATTATTTAATCAAGTTAAATACACTAATGTTCACAATTTGATTGTTATTCCACTGCATTGCATTTGTTTTCTTGAGTTTAGCACATTTTTTTATTTTTTTATTTTTATTTTACTTTGATTTTATATGAATTCCAAAGTTTATATTATTATTTTATTTTATTTAATCATTTTTATTGCTAATGTCCAACTCAACGCTGCACAACGCTCTGTGGTTGGATAATTAACCAAGTAATACATGAATATTGGTTACCTAATGATTATCAATGATCAGCAACGCCATATGATACATGATTGCTTGGACTAAACTTTACACTATCAAATTAGGGACCTCCACTCCCCAAACAGCGAGAATGTACTACATCAACTCATCGTCCCAAATAGGACAGTGAATTGAAGCCTCTCAATTAAAATTGCTCAATCTGGAACATCAAATGCTCAAAATAGAAATTCAAATGAGCCAAATCTATCAGTCATCAAAACCCTACTCATATAAATATCAAATCACATGACATCAAAGCTTTATTAGAAAGCTCGAACTACTGAAAGCCTTAGTCAAAGATTGTGAAATTACTTCAAAAGTAGAGACAATCCAAGAGTTTGAGCAGCCTGGATTGGTCGTCTTATCCTCTCGATCACTCCTTCAAACGTAGCAACTAGCTCCGATTGTTTTGACCAAATTCTTGATTGAAGGGTGGACATGGTTGACTGAATATTGAGATACAATGAATTTCAGAGGGGAAATGATGAAGGATGTGGTTTAGAGCTTCATTGAAACTTTTGGAAGCTTCAATTAATAAAATCGAATAGTGTACGACGTGTTTCAATACTATCCTTGTTCGGTAATGGCAAATCCAACATAGTTTTAGGGAGCATTGTGGAAGGTATTGGTGATCAAAAAAAAAAAAAATTGGAGGGAGTTTGGAAAGGCTCTATTGGGAAAGCAAGGGTATGAGTGAGGGAGGTTTTGAATTTGAAAATTCAATTAGTGTGAGTTGAGAGAGGCATGGAGTATCTATACGTAGATAGCTCAGTTGAGGGCTATTAGGCACCAATTATTGGTGCTAAGGTTGGAGCTAGTTGAAAACTAAACTAGAGACTATGAGGGAACACTCTAGGTGGTTGAGAGCTCACCAATTAGATAATTCTATGTTGAGAAGTCTTTTTGTTACAATAGGTCAAGGTGTGTCAAGCTGTCCAGATTGTTATAATGCTCAACCTTGGCTTGGATCACCTTCATGAATAGACATAAATGAGCTAGAGGCTGGTTTAACATAGGATACCAAGCTTAGGCAGATTTGGATTTGTTTAAGGTTGGTTCAATGGTTGTTTTTTTTACTGGAGTAGCTTTTCGAGCAGGTTTTACAAATTTTGAGTTGGATTTCTATGGTTGAGTTCAAGTTGGTAGGTTAAGTTTCATTGGTTGAATGATCAGGGTTAAGTGAGTGCTAGGTTTGGATTTGAGTGAGCTAAAGGTAAGTTAGAAACTTCGGTAGCAAAGATCAAGAATCAAGTTTAATTTAAGATTAGTTATGTTGTTGAATTGAAGTTGATTTCATGCAAAATTTGTATGAAATTATTTAATGATTTTGATTGTTGAATTTAGGCTTAGATTAATGGTGAATGGAACTATATTTAAGCAAGGATTTGAGTGAAGTTTGTCAAGAGTTTTTCTTAGGTCTGCTTTGAATAAAATTAGGGTCACTTAGAATTGTTTGATTTCAAATTTTTAAAGAAGTGTAAAGATTTTTTGGTGAATGGATTTAAATATGATTTGGAATGTTGATTTGAAATGAATTTTAAGTAGTTTTCAACATTTGGGTTGGATTTAGTTTGGTTTGAAAAGAGTTTGACTGGCTGAATTTATTAGATTTTGTAATGGGATTTGGTTTTTGATTTAGTTTAGGTTTTGTAATTTGATATGTTTGAATTTGAATTGAATCAATATTTTAATGTTTGAATAAGGTTGGAATTTATATTAATGGTTTTGTTGATGTATTATAATGTTATCTACTTTTTAATTTTATTTTTTCAATTGCATATGATTTTGACCTTATTAAATTTGATTTTAACTGATTATCTAATTGATGTTGATTTTAAATTTATTTATTTATTTGAATTTTTTATGTTTGAATTTAATGGTTTTGATTTTAGTTTGGTTGAAGTTGATTTTAATTTTAATTATATTTTATTTTCTTCTTTGAATAACTCGATCATAGTTCAAATTGAACGACAAACAAACTATGCTCACTCTAAACTGAAGAAAAGAGGCAAAAGAGTGATTAAAATGATTAGGTGAGTCTCATAGTGTCCTCCAGGTTGAACAAGCCAAAGGTTAGCTTTAACAAGCCCAAAAGGTGCATAAGTCACCAAGTGAAGTCTTTAGGCTCAATAGATCACCTTAAAACATGTTCAAAACCTTCTAATATACTCAAATTGTAGCTTTAATAACCAGACCATGATCACTCAAGACCAATCATATGTTAATGATTAAAAGCAAGCGTGTTTCAAACCAATGGAAGTGGAGATTTGGTTTTAAGTTATAATTTTTAGTCTCAACCATCTAACAGTCCTCTATGATAACTTTTAAGAAAATTCTAAGGAAGAGTAGAGAAGGAGAGATGTACCTCTCTAAAAGTTAAGTCAACAGATATCTTTAAGAAAATCATTTTTTAATGATGTTTAGTGTACTTCTTATAAACAACATTAGCTTGTAATTAAATTGATTTGTTATTGAATAATAATTTTTTTTATGAAATTTTTTTTTCCTTGTATCAGTGCTTGATGGCCTAGCTTGAATTTTATTAATAAGATTGGTTGCCCATCTTGTAAGTACTCTCCTATTCATCTTAAACCCAATTTTCACCATTCTCCCATTTCACTCTACATCTAAACTACCCTCTAAGCTCAATCAAACCCTCAAACCTATTTCAAAACCCTTTTATATATCTCAAGACTAAACTATGTGAACGGTTACACAATCCTGCTCTCCACACTTCTATAAGGCTCTAAGCCCTACCACAGTCTATAATCCACTCCAAGTTATAAGTTCACATTCTAAAAACACCCTTCAAAAAATATTTATTCCCTCCAAACCACTAAAACTCTTTTCTTAAGAAGATATTTTACTAAGTCCAAATTGGTTAAATTTAGACTGATCTTGATATTATTTCCACCAAACTTCTCTAATGGCCCCACCTCTCCACCATCCATCCCAAATCACAAGTTAATATTTTAAACTATCTATCTATTATAAATTTCATGTATTTACACCAGTTAAAGTTTAATGTAAAATTACATTTAAAATCAGCCCAAACCAGCTTAATCATGATTAATTTTTATATTCCTTATACCAAACTCTTATAAAACTCTAGAACTAACACTAAAAAGGCCATATTATATTATAAAAATAAAAATAATAAAAATCCATTAATTAATCCCCCAAGAAATAAGTTAAGGGGAAGATCATGATTATGCTTGGAAGAGAAATGTTCCGGCAGCCATTTCATNGATTAATTTTTATATTCCTTATACCAAACTCTTATAAAACTGTAGAACTAACACTAAAAAGGCCAAATTATATTATAAAAATAAAAATAATAAAAATCCATTAATTAGTCCCCCAAGAAATAAGTTAAGGGGAAGATCATGATTATGCTTGGAAGAGAAATGTTCCGGCAGCCATTTCATTCAAACATTCAAAGCATCATCATTTCTCAAAACAATCAAATAATAATGCTATTTGAGCAATTATATATACATTATGACATGCATTTAGTCAAAATTCAAAAGAAAAATGGCATCACTTATGTTTAGGTGCATAAATACTTAACTTTTGGAGGGCTTGTTTGAAAAAATAAGAAAGTTCAGGGGACAGTCTGCCGGTCCGGCGTCCCACTCTGCTTCGTTGCCATGTTCTGACTTCGTCCCTTTCACATCTGGACAAGAGAGAACAAAAATTGAGAGCGATATTAAGGACAAAACGGAGAAGAAGCGGGTGGAGAGAGAGAGAGAGAGAGGAGAGCTGTCGAGCGAAGATTGGGAGAGAGATGGAGAGGGAGATGAAGGACGCGGGCGAGGAACGTGAGAACGGAGGGGAAGTTGCGGAGGAGGAGGAGGAGGAAACGACGGGCTCGAGCCTAACAATGGAGAGGGTGGCTGCTGCGAAGCAGTTTATAGAAAATCACTACAAGGCACACATGAAGAACATCCAGGAACGGAAGCAAAGGTTAGTATCCACAAATTCATTGTAGGTCCTCTTTGTTTCTAGCTCCATAAAGATCAGATCCCTGTCTTCAATCCCGGTGGTTTTTCATCCGGGCTCGCCGATCTCTTTCTGGCTGCCTGTCATTAGTTTTGTGGTTAACAGTGGATTAATTTGGGATAATAATTATGGCATGTGACATTTTTCTCTTTTGAAGGAGGAGGTGCGGAATCCTTCCTTGTTTTGCTTCGTGCGGATTAGCGATTTTAACGTTTATTTGATATCATCGTGCTTTTGTTAGCATCCTTAGT
>JXCR01109166.1:0-10484 GCA_002079205.1 Phalaenopsis hybrid cultivar
CACAATTTATCAAAGATCATTAGTGCAAAGTCATCTTTTTATATGATTGTTGTATTTTGTTGAACCCTCACTATGGGAAAAATGATTGGGTAAGCTAGTGAAAAAAGTTGATTTATATATATTTTAAAAATTGAGATCAACTATCATGTTTCTTTACCTCTTATATATTAATATCATTTGAACATGCCATGATATACTATGGCATTATTCTTTTAAAAATCTTAATTACATGTTTCATTATATTTTTATAAATGCAAACATTAATGATTTTTATTGTGAAACTTGTGGAATTGTTAAACACCTTCACATGTCCTTTTTTGAAAGCAAATTTAGATCATCTTGTATTTTTGTGTTGATTCATTCTGATATCTTGGGACCCCCCAAATTCCTGACATCTTAGGAGCATTGATTTTGTTATATATATTGATGATTACACCCAAATGACATGACTATATTTAATTAAAGAAAAAATCGTTATTAATATTATACTCTTCATATTCACAGTTATGAAAATAATCAATTCAATTTTAATATTAAAATTTTTTTGGATTGACAATGCTCATAATTTTTTCAACCAGTCATTATCATATATTTTTTAAAAGATGGTATTATATACAACTTGTTTTGCTCTAATACTTCCCAATAAAATGGAATAATGAAAACGAAAAAAATATCATTTTTTGGAGGTCATAAGACTCTTCTTCTCCGCATTCAAATACCAAAATAATATTTGAGTGAAGCAATTTTAATAATTAATCAAATAATTACTATCCATAGTAATTAATTTTAAAATTCTCTAAATTATATGAGTTTTTCTTCCTACAAACAGGTAAAAAATTCCTCCTAATTTGTTTGGGGTGTATTAACTATGCTCGTATCTATAAATAACATATAAAAAGAAATTTAATAGAAGAGCTCTCAAGTATGTATTCATCAGATATTCTACCACATAAAAGTGTACAAATTTTGTTATCAAACCAAAAATATGTTAATAACTTTATTGAATGTTACTTTTAATGAAACCCATAGCTACTCCGATCAAACTCTCCATTCGGGGAAGAATTCTTAAATTAAAGATAAATTTGATGATATTTGTTTTATCTTGACATTCCTGAAGATTAAAATCTGACAAATGCAAGTCTTCTACGAAGTGTATCCCTATTCAGTAACGAACAAATTCAACCGAGATCTACTGCAAGCCAAGGGCTCAAAACCATTACCAAGTTACACCAATCAACCTGCTATTAATTTATATCCGATCTCTTAGTACATATTCTTTCGCAAATTTTATCCATCCCATGAAGTCTTTCTAACGAACATCAACGCATGCCTTATTTTTATTCCATAAATAGTATTTGAAGCACTTAAAAATATAGATTGGAAAGAAACTATTACAGAAGAGATGAAAGACTTATAAAAAAATCATATATGGAAGATTGTTGAATTACTTAACCAAAAGAAGAGAGTAAGATGCAAATGAATTTTTATGATCAAATACAAATCATATGTGAGATTGGAAAGGTGCAAAGTATGATTAATAGCAAAATGATATAGTCAATCATATGGAATTAAGTATCATTTTTTTTTTTTTGACAAACGAGCATTGTTCTCATTATGATATTCCAAGCATCATACCATGAGTAGTTTATACAATAATATGATGTAATTTTTTTTCTTATATGGAAATATCGAAGAAGAAATTTGTATACATCCACCATCAGTATTCAATAGCTCCTTAAAAAAGAATAAGATACACAGATTAAAACAAGGTCTTATACAGCCTAAAACAATCACCAAGCACTTTGACTAACAAATTTACAAAGACTGATGAGAGCTGAAGATAAAGAAAAACGAAGAGAACATAATCTCTTTATAAAACACTCTTTTAACCTGTATGGGAATCACTGTGATCCTGTGTGGGGCAATGGAGTGAATACTCCACTCTTTCTTTTCCGATTGCTGTTGGGGTTGTTGTTGCAAAGACATGCTCTTGTTGTTGCTAGTCCTTACACCAGTGAATGCTGGCATATGCTACTCAATCTCACTGTGTATGTTGATAACATGATAGTTTCATGAGATGATAATAAAGAGAAAGAAGTCTCAGGAAAAAGGATTGCTAAAGAATTTGAAATCAAAGAACTAGAAAAACAAATATTTTTTTGGCATAGAAGTCGCTCAATCTAAATAGGGGATTTTTCTCCAAGCAGAAATAATATTATGGATGTATTGAAAGAAAAATAGTGTAAGCAATGTGAAACTCCATTTGAATTAGGACAAAATTTTGATCTTGATCAATAAAAAACTGATTTAGATACAAGAAAATGTAAAATGTTTGTAGAAAAATTAATCCACTTTTCACATGCCATCCTGACATTGCATTTGCAGCATGTCTATTCAACCAATTCATGCACAAGTCCAAAGAGGCACATACTTTAAGTCGCTTATAGAATTCTCACATATCTTCAATGAAGCCTAAGGAATGAAATTCTATATGGAAACATAATATCCTACAAGTTGAAGGATATACTGATGCGAACTATGCTAGATTGTTGGTAGATAAAAGGTTCATTCTATAGGATATTGTACATTATTAGGAACAGTTTGCAGCTTCATGATTTAGTGCTGAAATCAAGCTTGAGTCATTGTCCGATAGATTTGTGAGCTTCTATTGATCAAAATCATATTGAAAATTTAAAAATCATGTAGAAAGAGCCAATGAAATATATTATGACAACAAATCTGCCATCAAAATTATTAGGATATTTTTTCATAAAGTAATATAATAATATTTTTTCATATAATAAAGTAATACCATGTTATGTACATACAGTAAGTTTTTTGTCTTTTTAATTTTTATATTTGAATACTTTTTCGTATATTATTGAATTATTAATAAATTGTTCATCACTTATTGTTTTATGCTGTTTTGGAAATAGCATGCATAGTATATAAATCATGCATTATCCAAGCTAGCCCCAATGGACCTTTGTGCTATGTTTTATTATTCTCTATTGACAAGTATGGTTGATTAATTTTTCTTTTTGTATACCTGAAAGTAGAGACTACATCTGGTTTTATACATAGAATCATTCCTGTTTTAGTAGATTACCAAGAGATGCATAGAAATATGAGAAGTTACTTAGAATTTTAAGTGTTAAATAAATTCCTAGCAAACACAACAGTTCTTCCTAAAATTTCATCAAATTGTTTAATTACTACACTCCCTTAACGTGTTTGCTTAAGTACATTAATGAGCTCTAGAATCAGCAAAATCTTTTTCTTCGAAGTGATGTGAAAATTTCTGCAGAGTTGCTTCTCAGTCTTGTAATATTGTAGCTTGATTTCTCTTTGCTTTATTGCATTTTGATGATAGAAATAGGTTCGGTTCTTTTCTGTATGATTGCAGGCAGTTAATTAATTAATTTAGCAAAATAAAGTTAAAGCGGCTTACAATGGATTTAATTCCACTCCATGGCTCAAATGGTGTTCATATTCTTCTACCGTTTTTTTGGACACCTTGTGATGCAGACTATTGTTTATATGACATATGCCTAAAATCTTTTTGGCAATCTATTCTCAGCTATTATAGGCCTTGCCATTTCAAAAATCGTTCTATCTTTTTATTTAGGAAATGCATTGTGTTATAGAGTATATTCTATCGCTAGCTGGTTTCAAATGCTCCCTTTTTTGCAGTTAGCTTCAAATTCTTAAGTGTATTTACATGTTCAATCATTGTATAGTTTTGATACAACATTCTCTCTGCGCATCAAAAAATGACTTTCAAATTCTGAAAATTCTAAATGTTTATGATTTTTATCTCTAGAAGTAAACCACGCAATGC
Source organism: Phalaenopsis hybrid cultivar (assembly GCA_002079205.1). Taxonomy (NCBI): domain Eukaryota; kingdom Viridiplantae; phylum Streptophyta; class Magnoliopsida; order Asparagales; family Orchidaceae; genus Phalaenopsis; species Phalaenopsis hybrid cultivar. The sequence continues at coordinate 3,842 of JXCR01109166.1, forward strand.
TTGAAAGATCATCAATGAAGGTTAGAAAGTACCTTTTTTCAGTGATGAATTTTCCATTGTTCCGCAAATACATAGATACTACTTAATTCTTATGTATTTACATATCTAACAGCTAAACCTCAATTTTTACGTTACCATCTTTTTTACTATGCATGGAAAGGAGTATTTCACCTTTTTTATAAATAAAAATGGTGGTATTTTTGATGTGCTACGAAAGATTTGGGTGGTATAAATGTAAGAAGCAGGTTTTAGGTTTTAAATATATAAATACATATCCCATTAAGTTTTAGGGGTGCGGTTGCTCACCATGAACTTTTTTGTGGATACATTTTAACGCATTTATTGCCTAAAATGCAGCTTTCATATGGATCTTTATTTAAATATTCAGATTGCTCGCCATGAACTTTTTGTGGATACAGATTCACTTGTTTCTTGCCTAAAATTCAGCTTTCACATCCATCTTGATTTAAATATTCAGCAAGCCTTTTACCGTACTCGTTTGGTTGAGTTGCTTGAATACATGAAATATCAAGTGGCATTATCTATTTTCCTAACGCTAAGAAGAATCATTATTACTTTATTCTCTAAACCATTGTGGTAAAAGAAGGCTGAAAATATTTATTCCTCTCCATTTTCAGGTTAATAATGAATAGCTTTGGATTCATCTTATCATAAATGTTACAACAAATTTCTTGAAAAACTATATTGTAATTGGGCTTTCCAAGCTGACCAACACTAACTTTTGATCAAAGTCCAAAAGTATCGATATGAATAATTTATAGGTTGTGGAAATGGTTTTTCATGTTTCTTGCTAACGGTACAAAATTTTACATGAATCATACAGCTACAACAACAAGCCTTTATCTCACTAAATGAGGCCAGCTATATGAATCCTTTTTTTTCCATTGTTTCCTATTAAGTATCATATTTCAAATTTTTGCATGAATCATATTTGATTTAAATATTATATAAGCCTGGAGCTCCAATCCAGGAAAATTCAAGTGACAATTTCTCTTTTGCCGAAGCAAAAGGAATCATCAATAACTTCACTTTTCATTGCAATATAGTGAAGTAGGTTGAAAATTTTGTGTTCATCTACATCTTTAGGGGAGTGTAGTACCGCTCTAAATAGAATTTTAAGAGTCACGTGAAATCCTCGGACACACGGAAATGGAGAGTTTTTTTTATCTATATATATATATATTTAATTAAATGATCAATCCTACGCTACGAGTCCTATTATTGCTTTTCACTTAATTCTTATATATTTACAAATTTAAGACCCAATTTGATATTTATTTACATGAAACTTTAGTGCCATACATTAAAACATAGGCATGCAATATTTTTGACGCCATGATAAATATTTGAGTGTTACACTAGTAAATATTAAAAATTATGTGTTAGATATATAAATACATAAGAGTTGTGTGGCTTGTAGGTAAATCTTCTTTATTAATATGATTGATATTTTATATGCATGTGCTAATTTTTATAAAAAACATTGTCCCTTTGAGGAATTATTAAAGCTGACTTCTTGTACATTAATAAGGATACTGATGCTTGTTTTTCTTCTCATTTGTTTTCCAGTACGCGGTCAAAAGAAAAGCTGTGGGCATCTGGGGATGCAAGGACTGTGGGAAAGTTAAGGCAGGCGGTGCTTACACCTTAAAGTGAGTTGCTCCTCTCTCTCTCTTATAAAGGAGATTCTTTCTTGTTGAGCACATAATCCCAAAAAACTCTCCATATTTCTTGGATGGACTACAAGTGGCATGCATACGCCACATATTGTTCATTCCTTTATCAACTCAAACATGAATTAGACACGAACTAGAGTCATGTGCTCAAATGCGAAGCACATTGGTTGTAAACCAGTGAACATCCCAAGATACTGGTTTCGAGAGCTTACTTTGCCCTAAAGAAAAATCGGCCAACTCATGATCATCAAATATACTGATATTTTGTATATTAATGGCGCATTAACAATGTTACAACTTTCAAACTCGGAAGTAAAGACATGAGTTGGCCTTAATAAGCAAAATTACCCGTAAAAATAAATTTATGATATATATATATACATATATGCGCGCGCGTGCGTGCGCGTGGGGCATTTTCATGCATAGCACTGAATTTTTATTGATTTACCTATCATACACCAAAACTTTCATTTTTTACATCCATAGCACCCATTTTTTTGATATCACGTAAAAATAGCACTCAGTACACTCTTTAATGGTCAAATCCATACTTTCATTCATAGATAAAAGTGCTGTCCGAAAATATAAAAATTTAGGGGAGACACGTAAATCCATAAGACTTAACTGTTATATATGTAAATTTCCCTATATATTTACATGTATTCGGTGATGAAATTTGAGTGTGATCATGCTAAATATTTAAATAAGTATTAATTTAATATTAATTATATTTTTAATTTAATAAACATGTTTGTAATAGNTGAATTAGACACGAACTAGAGTCATGTGCTCAAATGCGAAGCACATTGGTTGTAAACCAGTGAACATCCCAAGATACTGGTTTCGAGAGCTTACTTTGCCCTAAAGAAAAATCGGCCAACTCATGATCATCAAATATACTGATATTTTGTATATTAATGGCGCATTAACAATGTTACAACTTTCAAACTCGGAAGTAAAGACATGAGTTGGCCTTAATAAGCAAAATTACCCGTAAAAATAAATTTATGATATATATATATACATATATGCGCGCGCGTGCGTGCGCGTGGGGCATTTTCATGCATAGCACTGAATTTTTATTGATTTACCTATCATACACCAAAACTTTCATTTTTTACATCCATAGCACCCATTTTTTTGATATCACGTAAAAATAGCACTCAGTACACTCTTTAATGGTCAAATCCATACTTTCATTCATAGATAAAAGTGCTGTCCGAAAATATAAAAATTTAGGGGAGACACGTAAATCCATAAGACTTAACTGTTATATATGTAAATTTCCCTATATATTTACATGTATTCGGTGATGAAATTTTAGTGTGATCATGCTAAATATTTAAATAAGTATTAATTTAATATTAATTATATTTTTAATTTAATAAAACATGTTTGTAATAGTTTTTAAGAAGTTGATGGGAGGAAAATTTTAAACTTAAAATATTTGAATACCCCTTGGTTTTTATTTTTAGTAACACTTCTTAAATTTTGGTTTCACCATATATATGTATCTAAAAAATATCAACTTGGCTTTTATTTCAATGCTCCTGTTTAGTAAAGGAACAAAATGTATGTTCAAATTTCACTCTGTTTTTTATCAAACAAGCCAAATTTAAGCCAATTACAAGGCACTACTTTTTTTGTGCTGTTTACCTGAATGTCATATCAACATATGTATATATATACTGTTCTTATACATAATTATATTAAATTTGTAAATGCATGAGAAGCATGTGGTGTCTTCTTTTTTGAATATTTGGCACACTTGCAACAGTTTTTGACTTCTTTTTTGTTAAATAATGCAGTACTGCCAGCGCTGTTACTGTCAGGAGCACAATCCGCCGCTTGAGGGAGCAGACAGAATCTTAAATGAGTTTTTCAAACCAATTATTATTGTTGTGTTTTTTAATTGAGGAGTGGATTTAGTTCCATTTATGCATAAATATTGAGATATGTTTTTTAGAGACGATTTGTATTTTGATCTGAAACATAGTTGCTTGATTGTCTTATATAGTTTTGCTATTAACCAGGCTCCCAATTGTCAGTAATAATGTTCCCAAAGGGAACGAACAATTAAGCATAGAAAACAATATCCAACGTTTATATTGTTGCAATTCAAAAGCAAGTTATAAAGTAAGTGCCACCTTCTCAGAGGTCGAACCAACCAATCCACTTTTTAGAGTTGAAGAGAGTACTTAATATGATTTAACAGCTGCAAAAAGAAAATATGAAAATGAAATTCAAAGCCAAGTTGTTACTCTATAAAATAAGTTCATTACCAAAATAAGAATTCAAGTTACTAACTTTGACAAATAAAACAGTGTTAACGGTGCGAGATCTATTAGATTTTTAGTAGTAACGTCAAAGCGAAATGAGAAAAAAAGTAAGCTATAATTAATAAGGAAATTGGAGTAATTTAGGTTTAGAAAAATGATACAACAGAGCATAATGCTGCTTGGGATGAAATATCAACAACTCAAAAGAGGGGGGCAAGGCAGAACCCTAAGAGAAAGACTGACTTAAAAATTTTCTTAACAAGAGAAAAAATATTCTCAATTACAAAAAATCTTGAAAAAAAGCCAGCGATCAAGACTCCCATACTCATAACTAGGTACTAGAACTACCAACAATCCAAAAAGGAAATGATAACTCCAAAAGCATTGTAACAAATGGAGGTAGATAAAGATACTCCCTCACTAGTTCCACCAATCTTTTGTGAACTTTATAAGAAAAAATAGAAGAGGTTCATCATCATAACCATCATAATTACTCGTCTTCGCCTCATAACCAAGAACAAAGCAAATCATAAAGAAATAACTAAAATTGAAAAAATAAAAAAAATCATTTAAAAATTCTAGGATAAGGGAGAATAGTTTTATCCAATTAGATCATACCCCTTATTTCCAAAGGGAGATTATGAGGCAAAATTTTTTTAATTAAATTACATTTAGCACCAAACGTAGCTAACTAATAAGCACATGCATACCCTCCTAATTAAGTTTAAATTCAAAGGAATGTACAATGATATAAATATGTATCAGTAAACCATGTTAGTATTACATATAGTAGTACATTTAAGAGAACCAAATGAATAGCTAAAGCGACATTTAATTCAATAATCAAATTTTCAAAACTCAAAGCAATGGCCACATAAAGACTATATTTAAAGGCATAGAGTCCGACAAAAATAATATTGCAGGGATCAACTAGACCATTATATAAAACAATTAGATTACCAAAATGATCTATAATAAAACTCCCAATCAATGAAATCTTTGAAGATAGTGCTATCAATTTTAATTTTCCCCCAACCTCTCTTAAGTTTAATCCAATATACAATTGTAAGAAGTTTGTAGGGTTGAGCCTCTATATCAATATTAAAGTATCTAGTCACCTATTTACAACTTTTTAAATTTTTATAGCCAATTAAATTAGCTTTATATAAAAATAAAATCTTCTCTTTAATGTGCTAAATAATACATAACTCATTCATTTTAGTATTTTTATGCTTGACCTCACTCCTTTCTTTTCAAATGTACCACAAGATTAAGCATAAAATGTTAAAAATAATAAGTCCTTTAGAAACACAAGAGAAAAAGGAAAGTCATGCTCTGTAGGGTTCTTTAATAGTTAAATGGGGATTTAAAAAAAAGTTTTTTTAAAAATTCCATCCATCCAAATGCATAGTTTAGTGAAAATAACTCCATTCACAAATAAGTGATAGAATTCTCAATATGATAACACCATTTACATTTAGAGGGTAACTAAATTCCTTTTATCCTTAAATTATCATATAAAGGAATATAATTGTTAAGAATTTTCAACAAAGAGTAGAGCAAGTGTTAGTAAGAGTTTTATTCCAATCAAGGGAAAAATGTGCAAGATCTCCTTTTTAACTCTTTTATGACGCTACACATGCTTGAAAGGAAAAGTCCTAAAGGAAGATCATTTAAAAAGAATTTGATTAGAGGCAACAAATGCCATGAGATATTGATGATTTATTTACAATAAAATAAGGAAAGATTCTTTTAAGTTTAACAATGTTCTAAATATTATTGATCATAAAATGAGGGCTTGTGCTTTCCATTTAAACTCATAGAGCCTTTTCCAAATGGGAGAGTTACTAGCTTATTAAGAGCAAGTGGTGGGAGGCTTCTCTAGATAGTTGTTATTATATATGTAAATAGCTCAATGATTACAACCACTAAGAAAATTAGACCAATGTTTGCTTGCAAAAAGAAAGTTATGTAAAAAAAAAACTTACAACCCAAATCACACTCAATAGCAAGAAAGCACAATATACTCTAGGTGGTCCAGTTAATAGATTTAGACTTGTTAGAGGTCCCATAAAAAAAATTTATTTATTAATTTCTCTTTTATAGAACAAAGATCAACAAGGGGTGAACTGTTTGAAGAAAATAAATTGGAGGGGAGGAAAGAACACAAAAGTAAGCCAGCCACCCATAAAGATAAAGTGAATTTTCCAACTATAATACTTATGCCTTATAGAAGAAATTACATTGACAATTAAAAATTTTATTTTAGAGCATTTATAATTCAAAACACTCAAATATCTAATAGAGAGATTTTGAACAATGAGATTTAGCTTATTCTCTATGTTATTTATGAACCTACGAAACATATATTTGACAATAATAAAACAACTTTTGTTGGAGTTAAAAAGCAAACCATTAAAACCCTTAAAAACTTTTAAGAATTTTTTGATGAGTTTAATTGAGGTAATGGAACCATTAGAAAATATAATGCAATAATCAACAAAGCTAATATGATTAATATCATGAGGTCATTTAGTCTTATAGTACTTTATTATTGGGAAAAGTACATTAAGACTCTGGATATGTATTTATTAGCAATGATGAATAAGACGAGAAATAGGGTCTCCTTATCTTAAAATTTTAAGGGATTAATATATATATATATAT
>JXCR01109168.1:0-11881 GCA_002079205.1 Phalaenopsis hybrid cultivar
ATGATGGATCTATGGTATCTTGACCCGACGACCTCTACCTGTTAGAATCACTCTGCTCTTCCGTTGTTGAACCCTTTTGAGTCATGACGTCCTTTTGCGGCTTTGTTGATATCGTTTTGATGGTCCGATTACTGATGAATTGCTGCCTGTTTCGGATGCGGTGATTCGCCCTCTTGCCCTTATGACCTAGTGAGTTGTAAAGTATAGGGATATTGCGGTCGAGCCAATTTGGTTATTTCATAAGTTCCACATGACGATGAGTCGCTACCTTTTTGGGATGTGAGAGACTCACTCTCTGTCTTGCGGCTCAGCGAGAGCTTTGAAAGCATCGAGACATTCCCATACTAAATAATCATTCTTTGATGTCCTATTTCATCAGATTATGATAATATAAGCAAAATTATTTTATCGAAATTATTCTTAGGTATCTCCTAAGATGTAATTAACTAAAAGGATACGTCCATATTTAAGAGACAACAACAAAAATGTCCTTTTTGGTTTTCTGATTATTGGTGGCTTATATAGAGATTCTCGTTGTGGATACCGTGTTTCGAGGTATTTCAATTTGATATTGTTTGGACGTATACTCTCGATCTATCACACGAGGATTATGTACACATTAGTCTTCCATGTTTCTTTTCAAATTTGTTTCTTTTTATTGGTGCATATCATTTCCTCTTCGAATCATTTATATGATTCAGAAGAAAGATTTATTTTAAGAAGAGAATAATACAAAGACATATAAATAGACAAGTTGACGACTCCGAATTTCTTTAAAAATAACCAAAAATATGTAACACCAAGGACTATGAATGAAGAGGCAGAGGAGGAAAAGGGAGGTGATAACAATGAGGTAAATAACAATGAAAAGAATTTTGTTTCTTTTAATAAATATCACCAATTATGTTACAAAATTTGCAATTTTACAAAGAATTATAAGCACAAAGAAGGATGGTGGTTTTGTAATAACTTTATCTTGTTATGGTTCACTCTAATAACTTTCATGCTTCTCTGTAGCTCTTGGCAACTTTATTTTCTTGTCCTTAACTTAGAATTTGCATATTATAATGGAGTTTGTTTTAAGCTGTATTATAGCCAGAATGCATACAAAATTTTTATTGCAGCTCTTTACAATTAGATGCCTATCAAAATTTTTATTGCAGCTCATTCCAATTAGAAGTGCTAAGAAAAAAGGAGGTATACTACTTATCCAACACCCAAACTTTACTTTTTACATTTATGTCACCCAAACATTTCACATCACATTGGCATATATATAAAAATTGAAGTTTAGTTATCAGATATGTAAATACATAGGAATTGAGTGATATGTATGTAAATCTTCCAACAAAATTAGAAGAAAATCCAGCTTGAAGTCAATTTTCACTCAATAGAAAACCTTCATATATAAAATAGATACCACCCTGGAAAATTGTTGTTGCAACTCTTCCAAGCAGACTGACTTCAATCAAACAAAAAAATTACAAATGGTGATGAATTCTAATCCATGTTCAGTAACTAGCAGTAGGTCATGAAAGCTACCAAATTAAAAAGAGGAAATCATCACAAAATTAAATTTCATGAACTAGAAGAGTATTTGATAGGGCAGAAAAAAATTTTTTTTTTTAGGGGCCATTTACATGGCTGGCACACAATTCATATGTATTTACATATCTCACATCTGAACTTTCATATTTACACACATAGTGCTCAAATCTTCAATATCAGATAAAAAAATATCACTATTATTGCATTAAAAAGTGAATTACACATTTCCAACCATGAAGTTAAAGCATCAAAGTGCCCCGCATGTAAATATGAAAGTTTGTGTAAGACATGTAAATACATAAGAATTATGTGCTAGGTATGTAAACTTCCCTTTTCTTATTGATAATCAATGCGAGTATGGTACAGTTCTCATCATACAAATGAGTTATATATGCACAAATGACAAATTCAAAATCAAATCAGGAAGCTATTTACAGGTGTTCGTAATTTGAATTACTCACATTTGACCGGTTGAAACCAACCTTCTGTAGTTCCCTGCATATTACAGAGCTAGTCTAACGTTGTCGGTAGACGAAACGACAGAGCTGATCGTAACCTGCAAGCACTCCGGCTCCCGCCATTCCTGAGAGCATATTGGCGCATGCTCCTCTAAACAGAATGAAAAATCCCTCACTTTGAACTATGTGCCGAAAGGCATGGAAAGAGCTTCGGTATTTGTCGGGTCGTCCCGAAGTCATCATCATTCGACGACGCAAGGTATCGAATGGGTAGGCGCAAAGCCCGGCTGAAGTTGTCACAGTCCATCCCAAAGCAAAACTGGCCAAGAAGTTTTCCTGTAATAAGAATTTGAATCTCATTGTTATAACAAAGCTGTGATGTGTTAAGAAACTATATAGAGTGTAATGCGAGCAATTGATCAAAATAGTCCCTTGGTTATATTGATTGTTTAAATTAATGCTAGGTTTTTCTAAGTGTTTTAATACCTCAACTCTCAAAACCTTTATCAATTTTGTTCTGCTGTTAACTTCGATGTTTCTTCGTATGTCAATTTAGTCTCTAGACTCTTTCAATGGGGGGCTAAAAATGTCCTCCCTAAAAACTACTTCAACCTATATTAAAAGAGTCTAAAGACTAATTTGGCACTTTTACAGACTCTAGGACTTAGTCGGGAGATTATTTTGACACTTCACTCGATTATTTAAGAACACCCTCTTTTCTCTTGAAATTTGAGAAGAACAATATGGTGACTATCACTCACTTCAAATGGTCCAACCAAGACAATAGGCTTCATGGTGTCATAGATGCCAAAATAGAGACCGCGATATAGAGTGATACCCATTATTGACACCCCAAAACCTCGATACAAGCCAACAAAACCATCGCTAGAAAGGGTCTTCTTGTAAACATCCAGAAGCCCTTTAAACTGGCGCTGACTGCCTGCTTGGCGATCAAACGTGTCTGTGGCAAGTCGAGTCCGTGCATAATCCAAATGGTATAAGAGTAACGAAGTTATTGCTCCGGCGGCACCACCGGAAGCTACATTTCCAGCTAACCATGTAGCATAACCATCCTTCATTGAAGATGAAAATATGGCTTGAAAGTAGCCCTTAAATGCAAAATTGAAGGCCTGCAGAGATCATTTAAATTAATATTACAATGAAAATAATTTATAAAAAATCTAGGACAAGAAGTCAAATATCATTTCATAGCAACGCTCTCTTCAAAATCCAAAGTTATTGGAGATAATTTTAAGGCAATTTACATGCACATGATAAGTAAATGAAAAAAAAATAAAACATAGGCTACATTGATACTGATGTATTTTTTACATCCAAAAGAATCTTATGATTACTCGGTATCATTTCGACCTTGTACAACATAAAACTATACAGAAATCATGATTGCGAAAGAAAATATTTACATAACCAATACATATAGGTATAATAGGAAGAGTATCACATGGAAAAAAACTAAAAAATTTAATGTACGAACATGAACTAGTAAACGTACTCTCAGATTTAAAAATATCATTTTTATGCATACATGATATCAATATAACAGTTTGCACCATGTATTGCAATCTATATCAGCGTACATACAAGCTATATAATACAAGTATGACACTAGTAAAACATGTATATCATTTCAAACCAATTTAACCATGGGATCATTGAGAATCGAAATAAAATAGTTGGTCCGTCAATAATAGTTTATAAAAAAATACAAAAAATCTTGTTATTCCTTCCAACATATGAATATCTTCCTTTGCATTCATATTGGGTAATCGTAATTTCCACATTTGATACTCACAATAAGGAACAAGTTGCACATCATGTAACAATGTGAACGATAAGCATAACATGTTTTATGAGTATGTCTATGTGTGCATCATGGAACTTGATAAGTCCTGATACCAAAATCAGCGAACAAAATACAATGAAACGAAAATAGATAGGTGGAAGAAACACAAACAAGGGCTGCACTTATGAAAATCAAAGGAAAACAAGCAAAAAAAAAGGTTGATCTACTTTTCAAGAGATAGATCGTCTCTCCCACCCCCTAGAAGTTGCTAGAAACATCACACGAAGAAAGAAAACAACACTCAAACAAAATAAGCATAACAAAAGCAAACCCAGGCTCTCCTCTTAATAGAATCCCCTCCCAAGAATTCAAACACAATCCTTCCTTACTTTCCCTCCAGACTACCTTAATTTATCCTCCTTGTATAGGTGATTATGATCCTAGTGGACCCCACTCTTCCCTTTCCTTCTTCTGTGGCTCCCCCGTTTGCCCCGCTTCCTTCTATCGCCAAGACCGGCCCGTCTATGGGTCGGTTATAATATCTTCAGTCGGTCCAGGGAGGACAGACTCACGTGTAGGCTTAACAAAACCATGATCTTTTTATAAAGATGCATGTACGAAAGATGGGTAAAATCACATAGTATCACATCCATAGTCGTGCAAAGGGTATAGGATCACATGGAGAGTATCATGGAACGCATAGGTACACATGCATATAAAAAATCCGTGAGTCATCTTTCATGTAAAACATGGTAGGTATTATGTTTGCCACCTATGGCCAGTCATGTAACATGAGCAAATCCTATGCTCATATCATCAATCACATCTCTACACATTAAACATATTAAATAACAGATTCAATAGTGATAAGAACAAATGGAAAACCAAAATACCGCATCAATTGCCTGCAATAAGATAGAAATTTGTGGTATAATTCATGTGGTATAATATTTCCTATGGCCAATCATTGAACCCACTAATAAAGAGGACAATATACCACTCAATTTTGCTCCGCTTTTGTGACTCAACCATAAGATAGACATTTGTGGTATTTAGGGTTCGTATGGCGCAACTTATTTGAGCGTTCGACGTTTTCTAAACGCCGCAAAGCCGTTTGGTTACTGTGTTGGGGTAGGCTGTCATGGAACACATGTATTCATTTACATTATAACCCGAAGGTTTTACGGCCGCTCCCATTACCCCGCATTTCACGTTCCGCGTTCCGACACAACTTATTACTCCTGAGCCCCTCAATCCTGTCTCCGTTCTCGCATCGTTGCCCTAGCTCTGTGATCAACCTCCCCAGCTCTCAGCCCTCGATCCCGTCTACCCTTCCCCTCTCTCATTTTCGTCTGTGACCTGTTTATCAACAACCATTCCCTCTGAGATATTTGTGTGCCTTTAGGTGATGAACTGAAATTTCATAGGTAATCCCTCTTATGGCTTATGGTTTTGCACAGCTCGCCTTCCACATATGAATTAGGCAGTAGGATGGGGGTGAATTTTATTTTGTTCTTTGTTATATGGCTCCTATCTCTACTCTCATTGACCATCCTACATTGAGTGTTCCTGTGGTGAGTTCAGCAATCCTATTTACATCGAGCGCTCCTGTGGTGGTGAGTTGAGCAATGCTTCATTGAAAGTTGGATCCTGGGGCTCCTATCTCAAAAACTTCAGTGTTTTAACTGAGAAATGCTATTTAATTGAGAAATGTTGCAGTTTTATTCTTTAGTTTTGTTTCTCCTAAAGATACTTACAGGAGACCGTGATGGTGGTAGTTCTTCCCCTATTTTGTGGGCTTTGATCGGCAGAGCCATCAATGGCGGTTGCTGCGTGCTTTTAAAAAGTGAAATCATATACAACATTAAAACTTTTGAAAGGTTTTATAGGTGTTCTGTTTCTTGCATCAATCCTATTATTTTAACTAAGAAATGCTATTTAACTGAGAAGAAACGAATCTTCTCCTCTTTATTTCACTGTTTGGCTTGCTTGTGCGTGGCCCCTGCTGAGTCTTTCCAGTACATAGATCCCCTTGCATTATAGGTGTTCTTTTTCTTTGATATTATAAACTCTTTTTGAGTTGCTCCATGGGTTCATCTGCCTGCATGTGGCTTTCTGTCCTCATTTTCAATTATTGTTCTACCTATAATTTGAGTTTTTTTTTAACTGATTTACAATGGTTTATGGCTTCTATTTTATCTATTTTTTTTTTCCCATATAGTTCTGTTGCAAACATCCCAGAACAGAGATAGAATGGTCATCTATCCAGCAACAATTATAAATAAGCTGTCATGAATAAGCTCTCCCAAACAATAAGCCAGCTTATACTGATAATCTGCAGATTATCAGATTGTCAGGATAATATGTTTATAAGCAGATTCTAAATAATCTGCAGCTGCCCCAAATAGACCCTTAATTTGAATGCTTTCTTCAAGCCACTTGAATTAAATGTTGCCTTTCATGTAGCTTCCATGTAACATTGTGCATTTTATGCACCCATTTGGACTTTTGGCTTGACCCTATGTTTGACATTAGGCTCTGCCTAGGGTTGACATTGGGTTTGAGCAAGCCAACGTCTTGGCTTGACTGATCGAGGTTGGAGCATCTTGGATCGTTAATAAATAGCTTGAATGTAGTAGAAATTTGAATGTTATGATGAATAAATGGAACAAAATAACCTTTTTCAAGCTATCTTCCATTTTAATCAAAACACTAAATAGATACTTTAAGCCCAATGTAATCAACTCTCCGCAATATGTTGGCTTCATAATCATAATAACTAAGACTGCATAATGCTGAAAATGGAATCACGAGCATTCCCCTTTTAGTGGCAGAAGATCATCGTAAAACTCATTTCTTTAATTTGATAGAAATCCAATAGAATCAAATGGAATGCACCAAAACTTATAAGAAGGTGCTCAAGTAAGATGCAGAAAGAACAAAATCATAATTGGCGACATTAAAATCAAATTTGGGTTATGAAAAAGCAGAAAACATCAAGCAAAAAGCCGACAGGATAATGAAATTAGAACCTGGGTGGGTAAATAACGAATGACATTGGCTTGATTCCCTCTCCAGAAGGAGAAAAAACCCTCCTCCCTGAGAACCCTAACGAAGCAATTACCAATTCCTTGATAAGGCCTCATGGGATGCCCCCTTTTCAGCATCTCTCCCTGATTCTGGAGAAGGAGCTTGACCCTCTCCACCGGCGCCGCCGCAGTTTTCGCTAACACCGCGGCAGCACCGCCGATTACAAAGTCCGCCGCCATCTTCTCCGTCGGCTTCAAAGCTGCAATCTTGTCGGTCGGCTTCGAAGCCGCCCTTCCCGCTACGGTGGCGGGAGCTGAGGAACACATGAGGGCATGTGCTTCTTCAAACAAGTAGAGGCTAAAAAAGGTACAATCTGGTGTTTGCCCGAGACGAAGCCGAGTAGAAGGGGAGGATCATAGAAAGTTTTTTGGGCAGGAAGTGAGGATAAGGAGTATTGCTTGAAAAGAAGTTTTTTAATCTTTATTTTTATATTCATTTAATACCCAAAAAAAAAATCATATTCATGCATAACTAGAGGTGTAAATGAATCTAACACGAACGAATAGAATTTGTGCTCGTTTGAAGTTCGTTTGAAATTTAATTTATTTGAAATAAGCTCGTGTGTGAAATTATTTGTGAAGTCACTGTTCGTGTTCGTTTTACGAATGAGCCGAACAAGAGCTGTTCGCAAGCGAAGAGTCAGTTTAGCATCCCTAACATTAATATATATAAATAATATATTATATTAATTATATAACTTATATTATATAAATATATAATATCTATATTTGTATATTACTAATAAAATATATTAATATATTATTTTTATTATTTTATTATATGTTATAATTTATAAAATTTAATTTTTGAAAATATTATAAATTTTTCATATATAATTATTTAAATTTATTTTATATTTTGAACAATAACTATTCGAACACAAACGAACGTATCATTGTTAGTGTTTGGTTCATTTAACTAACCGAACTAAAAAAAATTGTTCACGTTCTTCTCGTTTACTTATCGAACGAATCGAACACGAACTCATTGACTAACCAAACATGAACTGTTCGCGAACAACGAGCTTTTTTGGACAGGCCTATGAAGCACACCCGAAATATTCCTATTTATGAATCTAAAATATTTTAATTTTTAAAACATGTTTACTACCAAATTAGTTTTGATAGTGGGTGGGACTCCCAATGTGGATAGATTACATTTTAAATCCCGTGAGTTTAGCCCACTGATGTTTTTCGTAATGGGCTCAAATTTGGCGGGCTAATTGGGCCTAAGGGAAAGGAGATGCACCATCTCCGAATCTCCTATGCAGTAAATTATAATGTCGACAAATCACATGAATTAAATTATATAAATAGGAATAATAACTTCTGAAAGTTATAAGCTTTCCTTTTTAGTATTTATTGAAAATCCATATTATGTTGTAAGTGGGTCTGAATGAAGTTTAATAAGTGGGTATTAATGCCTAACATGAATCTTGATTAGCTTAAATTCATGATAAGCTCTATAAGAGCTAAATAAATAGCCTCAAAATAGTTTAGACAAGCAACTTGCCACTCTTAGTATTATCAAAATTTAAATATTTTAATACATTAGGATATACCAAAAAAATTTATTTGATTTAGATTTTAAAATGTGGCTTAATCAAAATTAGCTCAAATTAGACATTTCCTCTTGGATTTCATTTTGATGCCCACAAATATTCTCGTATGTTAGAAGGGCCCTTCGAACCAACCAAGTCCATTTTATGAGCTTTAATGTTGCCTTAAGTTCGATTGGACGTGCCAATACTTCAATATTCATAGGTAAATACTCTAAAAAAGATTTATTGTACAACAAAAATCATGTCTTCTCTAGGATTTAATAGGGTTTCTAGCACCAAAATGACATGTCCAACTCTTCATCAAACATCTACTTTCTATGGATATTAAATATTCATAATGGTAATTCAATGTTTTTGGTTGCTCTTATTTTTGAATTGGCCAATTTGATCTTCTTTTTTCTTCAAGTTGAAGGTCGATCATGTGCTGGTGAATTTATTCCCTGCCAAGCTAGATTTAACATATGGACTATTTATTGGTCATATTATGTAACAGGGTTCTATTATCTCTCCCTCTCTCCCCCTCTCCGTCTCCCTCTCCATCTCACTCTCTACCTCTCCTCATTTTGGATATCTTATGTTGTAATTCATTGAAAGAGTGTCTTTAAGACATAATGTAATATGAACTTTAAATAATTTATATTGGACCATCTATCTTTCAACTCAAGCAATGGATGTATGGCATATGAACAAATCATTATGAAAGTTTGTCATTACTTTTTTTTTTAAATATTAGCTAATTATATTTATGTCGGCCTCACTCGTACCTCTTCATAAAGTAAGTTGGAGTCAACGATTTTTTACCATCTCTCCCTCTCTCTCTCTCTCTCTCTCACACGCACTTAACTTATAGACTTCCACCCAAGTTTACATGTCAAAGAATATCATTATTCACAACTACAATAATTGATTGTAACTTTTAGAGCAATAAGGAATGATTGATTGCACTTTTAATTATTGTAAGAATTTTGGAATTCTCTACGATCACAAATTTTTGCCTCTATTTTAAATGTTCAAGACTGCATAGAATTGATAAGTATTTTACGATTTTGAAGTGGATATTGTAAACTTTTTTGCTAAAATCATTTTTATTTGCAACAAGAATAGATGGATGGATAACCCCCTAGGCTTATTTAGGCCAAAACAAGTTCAAGTGATTAATTAAGCATAGGCCCATGTTCTCTATTAAGAGTCGTCTACTTCAAAAATCTTGAATTAGTGAATTAACTATTCTATGTCACAAATAATTTTAAGAATATTAGTTGATTTTGTTTCTACTTTGTGTCGGATTTTTCTTCTGCTTTGTGTTCACTAATTCGATGCAAAAGGTATACTAAATACTCAAAATCTAAATATGACTTGTGACGATGTTTGCTTCGAATTCACGTCTAATAACTCGACACAAATATTTTACTCTAAAGCGTCAACTATGTCGGACACAAATACGACAAAAATGACACCACAAAATAAAAAGTCCTTCGCGGTTACTTAATTGTGTTGAATGTGTCTGACGCAAAGTCAACGGAAAGCCGACGCAAATGCCCTAAAATTTTGATCCCATGCATCTAAACTTATCTCTCTTCTCCCTGTTTCTCCCCTCTGCCCGAAACTCTTGCTTATTTCTCTTCTCAGTGTCTCTTCCTCCTCTCAGTCGACCCTTGCCCCTCGANGCCCGAAACTCTTGCTTATTTCTCTTCTCAGTGTCTCTTCCTCCTCTCAGTCGACCCTTGCCCCTCGATTATCCCCCTCCCCCTCCTAGTTTTGCTCAAAATCATCGCCTTTGACAGCAAACATTCGCAATACAATCACCATTTGAGCTAGCTGAGAAGGCAACGACCGCAACACAACCTATAGAGACCATCAAAACTCCCATATTTCTCATCCTTCTACTCCGCTCCTACCATAAAACATTGAGGAAGGTAAGTCTAGTCGCTCCACACTTCCTCATTCTAATTTCTAAAAAATGAAATGGGTCTTTTAATGCATAGGTAATGTGCTATGTAAAAATTGAATTTTAGGTGTTAGATATGTATGTTCATAAGAATTGAGTGAGATGTACGAAAATCTTNGCATCTATGTAAAAATTGAATTTTAGGTGTTAGATATGTATGTTCATAAGAATTGAGTGAGATGTACGAAAATCTTTCTAACAATTTTGTGTGACTATAGCCCTGCCACCACCTTGGTATTGATTATTTGTGTCAAATCTTCTACAGTCTTATAGTTTTCCTTCTATGATTTAGTATGTTTCAAAACTTTGAAAGCTAGGACTAAACCCTATTAACTCTTTAAAGCTAAACAATTGATTTGCTTAATTGGTTCGTCCTGCACATGACCAGATTCATGTGTTTTTAATATGATGCCATCATTTTGACATATACAATCTTTGCTTACCCATTCNTTTTAAAGCTAAACAATTGATTTGCTTAATTGGTTCGTCCTGACACATGACCAGATTCATGTGTTTTTAATATGATGCCATCATTTTGACATATACAATCTTTGCTTACCCATTCAAAAGACTTGATTCTTAATGAAGTAAATGATATACTTTGGCTCATAACATGAGCTTTATTCATCTCAAGCCTACCTAAAAATCATCACAATCTTTAAATAATCTTTAACTTTTGAGCTAAACTCTTATTTCTATGCAATCAAAAATCTNCATTCAAAAGACTTGATTCTTAATGAAGTAAATGATATACTTTGGCTCATAAGGTGAGCTTTATTCATCTCAAGCCTACAAAAAAATCATCACAATCTTTAAATAATCTTTAACTTTTGAGCTAAACTCTTATTTCTATGCAATCAAAAATCTNCGCATCAATTGCCTGCAATAAGATAGAAATTTGTGGTATAATTCATGTGGTATAATATTTCCTATGGCCAATCATTGAACCCACTAATAAAGAGGACAATATACCACTCAATTTTGCTCCGCTTTTGTGACTCAACCATAAGATAGACATTTGTGGTATTTAGGGTTCGTATGGCGCAACTTATTTGAGCGTTCGACGTTTTCTAAACGCCGCAAAGCCGTTTGGTTACTATGTTGGGGTAGGCTGTCATGGAACACATGTATTCATTTACATTATAACCCGAAGGTTTTACGGCCGCTCCCATTACCCCGCATTTCACGTTCCGCGTTCCGACACAACTTATTACTCCTGAGCCCCTCAATCCTGTCTCCGTTCTCGCATCGTTGCCCTAGCTCTGTGATCAACCTCCCCAGCTCTCAGCCCTCGATCCCGTCTACCCTTCCCCTCTCTCATTTTCGTCTGTGACCTGTTTATCAACAACCATTCCCTCTGAGATATTTGTGTGCCTTTAGGTGATGAACTGAAATTTCATAGGTAATCCCTCTTATGGCTTATGGTTTTGCACAGCTCGCCTTCCACATATGAATTAGGCAGTAGGATGGGG
>JXCR01109183.1:3480-17198 GCA_002079205.1 Phalaenopsis hybrid cultivar
TTTATTTTTAATCTCTCAGGTAGGTGTCATCCCTTCTCAAAAATAACTAAAAAGGATGCCAAATTCACTTGGGAAGGGAAATGTCAGCGGGCCTTTAAAGACATTAAGCAATATTTAATGACACCTCCTGCTTTGGAAGCCCCTATCCCTAGAAGACCTCTGATACTTTATACAGTGGCCTTAGACGACTCTCTCGGAGCCCTGTTAGCTTAGGTCAATGACGAGGGTAGAGAAAACACAATCTACTACTTGAGTCAATGTCCAATACCAATGAAGGTAAAGTATCCTCCTTTTGAGAAGCATTTTCTAGCTTTAATCTTCGCCACTCAAAAGCTTAGACATTACATGATTTCTCATAAGATTACCTTTATTTTGAAAGTTAATCCATTATAATATTTGATGACCCGAAAACACTTTTCGGATGCTTAGAAAGGTGATCGATGATTTTATTGCAATTCGATATAACTTTTGTTCCCCTATGCATTGTCAAGGGATGGATTTTAGCAGATTCTCTCGCAGCACACCCACTTCCAGCTGGGTCCCCTCTCAAAGACAATCTATCAGATGAGCAGATAATACAAGTGGAATAGTCCAATGCAGACATTGAGAAATGTGTTTTGATGAGCTTAGTCAGACAAAAAGGACAAAGGATTAGAGATAGTTATACCAGGCAAAGTAGGGATTGGCTTTATTTCATCATACCAGATCAAGAAATGTTGAGATTCTCTTACCACCTAACAAAACCGTGTACAAATAATGAAGCAGAATATGAAGCATTGATCATTGGGTTAGAGTTGGCAATCTTAATGGATATTATATACATTGTCATCTATGGAGACTCACAACTCATCATTCAACAAGTTGTTGGACAGTAAAAGATCTTAAAGCCAAAATTAGCAGAATACCATCAGTATACAATGAAGCTCTTGGAAAAGATTCCCAGTCTAACTCTATACTGGATTCCTCGAGAAGATAATGTGATGTTGACACTCTAGCGGAACTTGCTAAGGAACTGGTGTGTCCACCAAAGGATTCCATTGATATTACACTATAAGGATGCTGAATTTTTTCAAAGATCGACCCCAACAATCTACACAAGCTCAGAAAAGATGAAGCAATGATGATTGCAGTAGCTGACATTAACAAAGATTGGCACAGGTCATTGATAAAATATTTGCAAACAGGAAAGCTACCCAAAGACAAGTATGAAGCATATCACATCATGAGAAGGGCTATGTCGTATTCTTTAGTGGGTGATTTCCTCTACTGGAGATCATTTGATCAAATGTAGCTGTGATGTCTGAGTAGAGCCAAAGTATAAATAATGTTAAGGAAGTGCACGCTGGATTGTGTCGAGCTCACCAGTCAGAACCAAAGATGAAAATAAAGATTAAAAGACTCTGATATTATTGGTCGGCAATGATATTTAATTGCATGGATACAACCAGAAAGTGTCACCCTGTCAAGTGCATGGGGTGGTCTTGGACCAGCCTCCAAATGTGCTACATCCTACCATTGCCTAATGGTAATTTGAGGTCTAATAGACCCTCCATTCTTTAAGGGACACAGATTTATTCTTGCATCTATGGATTACTTCTCTAAGTGGGTAGAAGCAGTGTCATAACAAGAGGTTGCATCACAACACGTTCTTACATTCTTCAAGAGTCAGATTGTCTAACATTTTGGTGTGTCGCGCAGGATTATTTCAAATAATGGGCCAGCCATCAAAAGCACTAAGATCAACAACTTCATGAAGTGAAATGGAATAGATTGGAGATACTCTACAATTTACTATCTCAGAGCAAATGGCTTGGCTGAGGCCTTCAATAAGACGCTCGTGCAAGTTTTTAAGAAGACGTTGGACGAGAATAAAAGAGGATGGCATGATAATTTTTTATAAGCTTTGTGGGCCTACAGGACAACGTTCATAACTCCCACTCAATGTACACCCTACTCACTTGTATATGGGTCCGAGGTCGTACTACCGTTAGAAGTTCAAATAAAATCTTTTAGAGTTGTCATTTCCAACCATATTACAATGGAAGAAAGTGCAAAGCTCAGACTTGAGGTATTGTAAGGTCTTGAGGGAAAACGATTAGAAGCACAACAGTATTTAGAACTCTACCAAACAAGGATGGTGCAGGCTCATGACAAGTTAGTCCACCCGAGGGCATTCAAAGTTGGTGTTCTCGTACTATGTCTCAGAATACATATTTTCGCACATTGCAAGATAGGTGGAAAATTTGAACCGACTTGGGAGGGACCATTTGTCATAGAGAAGGTCTATTTAGAAGGATCTTACCAGCTGCTGGATTTTCGAGATGAAAGGCCTATGTTGTCGATTAATGTTCAATATTTTAAGATATACTACACAACATGATATTGCTTGAAATGAATTTTTGAAATGTTAGTTGTTCTATATATGTTTTTTTGGCCAGCGTTTGTGACTGGGTTCAAAATATTATAATAGAATTAACCTCAATAAGATGAAATTTTGAATTTGCCTGCCTTAATTTCCTTCATTTAAATTTTGAAATTTCACTAAATTAAATTAAATAAATATAAGACTTGCACTTGTATGAATTCAAAATTCGTTTAATAACTAATTTATTATTGTTCTTGTTCGCTCTAAATTTCAACGCAATGATGTTTTTCAGTCTTTTGCAGAAAAATGTCGGATCAGAAGCTGTTTTTTGCTTTTAAAGATAGCTTAAATCTTGTACTAAATGAAGAAAGAACAGGTCAGAGTGGCATTGTTAACATTGACCTAGACTACAGTCAAGTCAATGTAGACTACGAGGGTCCCCTGATGAGCATAGTCAGTCGTCAGGAGAAAGAAGGGTTACCATAAGAAAGACTCCTCACTGAAAAGGAAGAAAGCAGAGAAGCTACAACATCCAANCGTTAACATTGACCTAGACTACAGTCAAGTTAATGTAGACTACGAGGGTCCCCTGATGAGCATAGTCAGCCGCCGGGAGAAAGAAGGGTTACCATAAGAAAGACTCCTCACTGAAAAGGAAGAAAGCAGAGAAGCTACAACATCCAATGGAAGGAACTAATCGTTTGCAGTCCATGATCACCGCACCGACAGGAAACTTGGTCAGTCCCAACGAATAAAGAGCACCAGATGCGCCGCTTAGAAGGACACAACGCCGTAACACCAACCGTCGTAAGCATAAAACTTTCCTATGTCAGGAGAGAAGACGTATAAAAGAAGCAGATGTGACACTTACCCCTATTGCCAAGGAGGGGTTCTACGATCCATGCATGAGGGAAACTTCTACCAGTATGCTCGTCACCAAAGATGAGTCCGAGTTTGTCACGGAGCTGACTTTGCCAGTGATTCCGGATGAGCTTCGCACAAGTTGCCCAATGTACAACACCAAGATTCAAAGACAAGCATCAATAGCATGGGCATTTGTGGAGTGCCCAGGATGTAACGTCCTCCATTTAGAGCGTTATTGTACCTTCAAGGAGTATACAGCTGCCGACATAATGTGTCAGGAGGCTAGGCACCAAGATACTGAGTCATACATCCCACTGTATACAGAGTTAATACAGACATGGTTTTGCACAGAAATTAAGAATGGGAGCAACCCCAACAACTGTAAAGGATTCCTACTGCAGAGTTAGAAATGATGAGCAAAGACAAGAAAAGAGAATTTGAGTTTTATGAGAAAATTCAAGGGAAATTCGTTAAATTCTTAGAAGGTCTGAACCTGGACACATGGGTTTTCTCCAAAAGTGATGAGAGGAGCATTCTTGACTTTGTGTTTAACTTGAGGGATAGAGGTTAGGTTGGCCTGTTAATGAATAAGACCTACTCAGAGCCCAATATATGGATGCGGGGCAAGGCAAGGATTACAATTCAATGTGATTGTTGCTGTAACTTTATAAAGGATAGGGTGATTCTAAGATATGATGAGGTGGATCCTCTTCCTTCAATAGTAAAAAGGATGATTAAGAGAATGGTCAGGTAGAGCATACTATCGATAGATTGCATCCTAAATAGTCGCATCATCAACATCTAAGAGGAAGGAGACTGCATTCCTCCACATATTGATCACCATGATTTCATCAGGCCCTTCTACATAGTTTCCCTTATGAGCAAGAGCAATNTGTCAGGCCCTTCTACATAGTTTCCCTTATGAGCAAGAGCAATATTCTATTTAGAAAATAAATTGATAATTTTGACTCTGGAGAATTCTAAGTATCGATTGAAAATCCACTGCCAATAGGTTCAATTTTAATTTTGAAAGGAAACAAAGTAGATTTTGCAAAGCACTACATCCCAGGAGTGTCGTACCGCAGAGTTTGTATTACATTAATAAGAATGGATGACAGCAAGATACGGCATGAATTTCGTTCAGACCCATTATTGGAAGAACTGCACCCATACGAGCTATGAGATAGTTGTACCACAAAGGGCACATGAAAGGAATTCTTGTCCCGAAGCATGACTTAGAAGGCTAGCTTAATCATAAGCTTGCCACAGAGGACAGATAGATATTTCTTGTCTCTTTTTGTACTGCATCACGATATGGCATATATAATATATAATGTTTTAGATATTTTCAGAATTTGATATGTATTCAAGATTTGTTTCTTCAGAAAGTATTCAACATGTTATCTTCTAACAGCTTCAACATGCATTCAGTTTGTAACTATTAGCACTAAAAAGTTGAGGAGTTACTTGTTGGAAGCTGTCGGTTGCAGGAATTAAGATCTCGTCACCTGCTTTGAAAAGGCATTTAATTTACACACACATATATATATATATATATATATATATATATAAGTTTAGAATAATATGAAATCAAACTGATTTCAGATATTTTATAGTTTAAATGATAAAGCACTACACCTCAAGATGTATCTATCCCGAGAGATAAACACAAGACTTAAGAGTGAGGCTCAATTAAATAAACTAAGAGACAAATGACATTTGTTTGGTCTACAAAAATCATTTTATTTATGAGCCGATAAGTTCTCTTATTTAATATAAAAAATTAAATAGGGTTTATATTAAACTGGCTTCAAAAAATTTTCCTATAAAGGCAAGCTCATATAGTTAATTACATCTTAGATAATCAAACCCACCTAAGAAAACTCTCGATAAAAATCAGGGGATATTATCTTCAAAGAGGTCAAGGGATTAGGACTTTTCAAAGAGATGGGACAAAGAAGTGTGAAAGAGGAGTGGCTTAAATTTGGAACATATTATGAAATCCAAAGAAAGAGAAACTAGGGGATGTCATAGATCCGAAGGAGAACCTCAATAACTTCCTAAGCTACCCTATGGTTTGGCTTTAGTTTTGGAGAGAAATTACTTAAATGTTTCATCCTACAAATTTAATTATTTAGGGATTACATTTGTATGAAACGATCATATGAATAACCTGTAAGATATGAGGGTTTAGGTTGTAATGAATGACAACATCCAAATCCTAAGACGGGTTAGGGCTTATATTGTATAGCAGAGTCATACAAAAGCCTAAAGATAAGGTTGAAGATTTATGTCGCACTAGGCGGACAGCATTGAAATCCTATGGCTTGGTTATTTAATTCTAAAGAAAGGATGGTTTAGCTGGTGTAGACATTTTTTGCTGTTAAGATGGTCGTGTTGCCTACAATGCAAGCTCCAAGCTCCTCGTAGTGTTAAGTTTAAGTTTTCTAATGTGTCAAGTCATGATGTCAAATTAAATGTTCTTAAGGTTCATGGTTTTTTAAATATTATAGGGCATATTAAAGTTGATTAGAGCGACACCAGTTAGGATCCTACGGTTCCCTCATTTTCGTACCACTATTTTTTTTAGGATTCACTCAGTCTAAATGAATTTATTAAACTCAACTCAATGAGTTTCATACTTTCATTTAGACATCGGGAAATCTCGTTATCAACAGTAGGTTACCTCCCTTGAGGGATTCCCGATCATCCGATAGAGACATTTTAAATTAGTTGTGGTTTTTGTTTTGTGATGTTTATGATTAAATTTTGAGTTGTCTTATATTTTGAATGTTGTGGCAGTGAATTTTATCTTATTTGAATTTTTTTAAAAAAATTATTTTAGTTTTGTGGTTATCCTAGCAGTTTTGGTTTTCATGCAGGGAGACATCATTGTTCAACATGCAGGTTTGAAGCAAGAAGTATAGAAAGGTAAATGCAATACTTTAAAAGTGTATCTGTCAATTCTTCTCGTTCCTCCACCTGAAAGGTTAGTATTTGCAAGACGCGTATATATTTGCAGGAAATTTAAATTGCAGAAGTAGATGAAGGTATAGCCACCATACCCCAAGTTATGACTTTATTGAATCTCAGAAGATCATAGTGGATAATTTTAGAACAAAATATGGCAAGTTCAATTTGCCATTCAAAATATCTAAAAGATTCCAAAGTGTTCGGTGGAATGACCCTCAACTACTTCAAGGATCTCCTAAATTATTTTGAGTTCATTTAGAACTTATCATATTTTTCTATTAATCATCCAAGGTTAGATTGTTATCACTCCGTTGCCCAGTGAAGCTTGACAATTCAATTATCCCGAGGATATGATACTTAATCAATTTGATACTTTACTTTAAAGATTATATTGATGAAAACCTCTAAGGCAAGCTTAATTCATTAAATATTTGGTGCTCATCACAAATGGGCTTGGAGTGCATAAGAGGTGTTAGTTTTTAATCATATTATATTATAGATCCATTTAATTGAATTTAGACATCGAGCCTATGCCACTACTAAGCCTTTAACAATAATAATGGAGGAAAATTGGTAGTGGTTAAGATTTTTGTTTAAGTGACATATATTCTTATTGAAAGATCACATCATCATCAATTTTAGGCTTAAGGTAAGTGAATTATCATCCAGCTTAAGCCCATCACTTAAGAATCATTTGATCTTCGTTGACTTCCAAGTCATGAATATTAAGGAAATTATGATTTTGTAGATATTGTAAAAAGATGGTAAGTTGGTTTCTACCTTTAACCCATTACATTTCAATTATCTGATATTTTATTAAGGATCAAAGTTACCCATCCCCAATTGTTAATCCTAAATTTTGATTAAGACACCAAAGTCTAAAATTACTACCTTGCCTTTGGGGCTCCTCATCTCATAATTCTTCAAGCAAAATTCAAATAACCATGAAAATATTTGAGTATCCCATCCATGAATTAATTAAAATATCAAAGAGGAAAGTATGATTTTTCAAAATTTAATTTAATTTAAAATAATTATTTTAACCCGAAATAGGATTTTTCAATGTTAATTTATTTAATTAATCAAAATGAAGCTTTAATTTATAAGAAAATTATTGGATGTTTTCCTAGGTAAGAAGAGTACTTATACAAAATTTTATGATTTTTCAAATAATATTGTAACTATTATAATTATTTAAAGGTCATTTTTAATGATTTTTTAAATACCAAATATATGTTTTAATCTTCATGAATCACTTTTAAATTTTATTAAACCCTCATTAGTCCGAGAAACTCTGAGGAACAAATTTTATATTTTTATGATTTATATTTAATTTATTGTAATTATTTTGATGGGGAAATAAGAAAAATACATTTTAGGCCTTTAGAAGTTTATCCTTAATTTAGAACAATTGGAGAAAACATTTTAAGGAGTCCCAAGTAATCGCAAACAATTGCACACATTTTGAATCATTTTTTCTATTTTTGAAAATTCTTATTATTTTTAATTATTTCTAACGCAAAATATACTTTAAGAATAAAATCTCTTCCACAAAATAGCTTTTTTTCATTAAATGCCTCTGGTCACAAGGAACCAAGAAAACTATTTTTCATAATTTTTTTAAGCTTATTTAATTTAATATAATTCATTTTCTGCAAAAAAAATATTATTTTACTTGCAAAACACTTTAATGGAAAAATCAACTTAAATAAATTTGAAATTCTTACAGCAAGTTGAAATGATTTTTATGAACAATGTGGAATTAATTTTGTCAATTTTTAATTTATATTTAATTTAAATCAATTAGTACAAGGTAAAAATATTCAATTAATAATAGGAAGATACAAAATTATTCAAATCATCACATTATTTTTCCTAAGTTCCTCTGACCATAGGAAACCTAACAAAATTGATCCCATAGCTTTCTGAAGGATATTTTAATTTATATAATTAAATAAAGCCAAAATAGCCACTTAGGCTTGAAAATTAGGGTTTGAAGCACAGAGGTGCTCTCTAACTTTGGAAAAATCATAGAAGATGCCTTTGTCATGAGGAACCAACCCTAAAAATTTCATGCCATGGTGATTATAATTTAATCATAATGAATTAAAATACCTCAGAGAGTATTTAATTAAATAAAAATCATATACATAACAAATAATTTTTTTTTTGATCCACATTATTCTTCTCTGTTCACTAAGCAAGAGGGCATTTTTTTATTTTTACAATTTTTCTAGAGAAAGATATGGATTTTTGAAAATCAGGCATTAAAAATAATTCAAAAAATCCATATTTTCTTACTTAAACACATGGCGCCATCTCACCCTACAATGGCTCCAAACTCACACGCGACACTCCTCTATTTGGCGCTGTCGTTTACCTCAGCTGCCACGTGGCTCGAATTTTTTCACCAAAGGTTGGCCCAGCTTGATCTCCTCCGTTGCTGAAATAAACACGGGATCGGGCAGATCCCCCTTATCGTCCCCAAATGAACTAACCTGAAAACTGTTCACACTAAAACCTTAAGATATTTGCCTAGACTCAGCCAAATCGCATGGGGTTTGTTTTTAAACATTCATCTACTCAAGACAAACATATCTATATGTTTTATGAAGTATGAAATCAAGCCATTACAAATGGAGAATCAAAAGAAGCTCGGGTAAGGGTTAGAGCTCAATATCTTTGTCTGAGAGGGGAGGCCTCAATCAGATGGTTGTGGTAGCTTCGATTCGGTCAAACAAACCTCCATATTAAGTCTCCAGCCCTCATGAATTGTCTAGCCATGGTTTTGACCAAGCTCGATTTTAGGTATTGGTCTAAAGCTAGGTTAGGGGATATTTTATAGGGGGCTTTTGTGGGGGATCAACTCCTCTCACTGTGGGGATGATGTGTGCATAGTTAATAGGAGTTTGGTTCACTTTTGGGTTATGGAGAAATGTTTCCTTGTTTCGGCCTGATTTTGAGCTCAAAATTGAACTCTCACAGGGGGAAAATCGTTAGTTTAAGCTGAGGAAGGCTTGAAGAGTCTCTGGTGAGATTTCGGTAGAGTTTCCCTACGTATTTTGTTTAGCTCTCTTTTGGCCATGAAGAAGGTGGTTTAAATAGAGGGGCTTAGGGTGGAGCTCATGGCTTCAATTTGGGTTCAATTAAGTGCTTGCGTGGAGGGCTTCAAAATGTCAAATACCAATCAGAACTGGACACATTGGATGAGTGAAATAAAGTTTGACTTAAGGAATGGGGACTCTCAGTTTTGGTGTTTTTCAGCCACTAGACTGACCGGCAGGGCCAGGGGTGGTGGTCAGAGAATTTAGGTGAGCTAGGGGGAGGGTTAATTATGATTAACCACTAATGGTTTGTGATGATGGTGGAGATATTTTGGCTTAGACCCAAAAATTGGATGAAATCCCTTAATTTAGGGAACCATTGGTTCATAGCCAACCTTGGCCGGTTTAGGTGGGTCTAGGCTGGTCACTAGGGTGTGCTTGGTGGCTATGGTGTCATTAATTTGGTCACTTAGGCATGGCTAGGTCAATCTTGGTGAAGGGGTTCAATTTGGGGTCAAATTGTCTTGAAGTTGGGTTTAGTTTAGAATAACCATGATATTAAACTCAATTGATTGAGCAATTTGGGGTGGATGATTGTCACAAAGAATTTATGAAATATTTGGAGTGATTTTGAGTTGATTTGGCGGGGTCAATTTGAAGGAATTTGGACATTTGATGAATTTGAAGATGAATTGGGCTTAGTTAGGGCTAGGGTTGGGTTGAAAATGGTCCAAGGGAATATCATGAAGAGTTCTCAACATCAATTGGGTGTCAATTTTAGGGTTTAGGCATTCAATTAGGTGACATTTAGAGATAGCCAATTGGGGCAAATTGGGGTTTTTGGTCCAAGTTGATTTTAAGTGAAATTTAGGCTTCACCAAGGCCAATTAAAGGTTTAAGTTGATGTGTGGAAATGTTTCAAAGAGTTTATGATGCACAATTGAGGCAATTGGAAAGATTTGGGGGTTAATTGAATGGGATTTGGTTTTGGGCCAAATTGAGGTTTTTTGATTTAGGTTGAAATTGGACTCAAATGTGGATCAATTGGACTTGGATTTGGTTTGAATTGAGTTTGTTCATGATGAGTTTGAGTTGAGAATTGAAATTGGGGGAAATTGGGATCAAATTGATGAACATTTGAGATTTATTTGGGGAAATTGGGTCTTTAAGGGCAATTTGGGGCTTTTAAAAAAAATTGGTCAAATTGGCCAAATTGGACTTAATGGCAGGGTTCAAATTCGTTTCAGAGATATTTGAAATGATTTTGAAGGTTTTGGGAATGTTTGGGCCATCAAAGGCATTTTTGTAATTTTGGCCAAATGAGGGGTATTTTGGTAGTTTTGGCAATTTTGGGTGATTTTGGGCAATTTGGGTGGTTGAAATGATCTGAAATGACTTTTGAAAAAATTTGAGTAGTTTGGGTCTAGTTGAGAAATTTGGTCAAATTTGGGGTTTGGGGGTGTTTAGGTAATTTGGATACATTTAGGGGAAAAAAGGCCAAGTTGGATATTTCGGTGAAATTAAGGTGTCAACCACGCTATGTGAGCCATGGACCAAAGGAATCCCCATTTTGGTCATCTATGTATTGCTCTTAGCCAAACCCTAACCTAGGGCTAGTGGGTCTAGGGGACCATCTACATGAGTCTCCCAAAAATCAAGGGGTCAAAGTCAACAAGTTTGAGTTTAGGGTTGTGAGTAAATGTGATTGAAAGTGAGTGAACCCGCTCCAGACCAACACCTAGGGTTAATCCTAAGGTCAAGCAGTTATACGGGGACTCCCCTTGAGCTCCACCATATTGGCCCCACCTACTGAGTGCTAGAGGTTATGACCAATACGTGGAACTTCAAGTTGAGATAAGAAGAGTTTAAAGTTTCTAATGGTGAGTTTTCCTTTTTCTAGTTCTCTAGGAGTAGTCAATAAGAAAGTTCTATGGCTAGACCCTAGGCTACTAAAGAGGAAAAAATAGACCTCAACCAAAAGTGAGGTCAACAGTAACACATATTGGAAGCAGTTTAATGAAGTTTCTTTAATATTTCAATATATTTGTCAAATTGTCCTTTTTGTCCCATGGATAAAGCGTCGTAGAACCACACTTTGGTTCTAAATTATAATGAACAAAGATTGATACAACAAAAGTCTGATAATATAATTTAAATAAAAAAATCTTTTTTGAAAAAAAAAACAATCAATGGTGGATAAATTTTAAAAAAACACCCTGATAATCAAACGATGATAAAGACAACAAGAAAAATGATAAATTTAATAAATTAATTCCTCTCAAATTTGAAGTTCCACATTCTTTACTCGCAACACAAATGTCTCTGTTTGCACCAATTTATCACAATCGTCGTGGAGTGCCACAGTCCTCACAAAATCTCGGCAATCGGGATAGGTCGCTACTCCCTTCTCAACAATTCTTCACAATCTCTCATACTCTTTTTATCAGTCCTAAGCACTTTTAAATATTTTGGGGTCTGTACTTGAATTTTGATTACCACCTTGAAGTTTGGCGTAATGTCCCTAGCGGTTTCCATTCTTCAACTAGATCCAGTTCAGACTTAATGTCTCTAGCGATTGCCCAAGTTGGTATAGTCTTTCCTTCTCAAGGCTGGTACCTAAATTTTAGCTCTCCTCTTGAGGTTAGTACCTAAATTCTGATTTCCACCTTGAAGTTTGGTGTAATGTCCCGAGAGGTTTCCATTTTTTTACTAGATCCAATTCAGAAGTACTGTCCCTAGTGGTTGCTAGATTTGGTTTCTCGAGGCTGGTACCTAAATTCCAGCTCTCCTCCTAAAGTCAGTACTTAAATTTTGATTCCTCTCTTGAATTTTGGCATAATGTCTCGAGCGGTTGTCATTCTTCGACTAGATCCAGTTCGGACGTAATGTCCCTAGTGGTTGCTTGAGCTAGTATAGTCTTTCATTCTTGAGGCTAGTACCTGAATTTCTATTCTCCTCTCGGGGTCAATATCTAAAATTTGATTGCACTCTTGAAGTTTGACGTAATGTCCCGAGTGTTTTCCATTCTTCAACTAGATCCAATTCAGACGTAATGTCTCTAGCGATTGCCCGAGCTGGTATAGTCTTTCCTTCTCGAGGCTTGTACCTAAATTCCAGTTCTCCTCCCAGGGTTAATACCTGAATTCTGATTCCCACCTTGAAGTTTGTTGTAATGTCCCTAGTGGTTGCCATTCTTCGACTAGAGCCAGTTCGGACGTAATGTCCCTAGCGGTTGCCAAACTAGTATAATGTTTTCTTCCCGGCATAATGTCCTTAATGTTTTTCGTTATCTACACTATTATTACTTCTTGAGTTACATTTAATTCCTTGTGTTTTCCATCTCGATTTGGTCTCCTCATACATAATTCTTTCCTCCAAAACTATTAAAATTTTTTAAACATCGAATTAAAATTGAATCTTTGCCGCGACCTTCAGTTTTCCTAATGCTTGTTTCTAGAATCCCCTTCCTTTTTCCCCGCGGGAGTCCCTGCTTACTCCTTAGCCTTTTGCCCCCAAAGCCTACCCCAATTTAGAAAACTACCCTTGAAATTCTATATTTGACCAAAAATCCCGAAAATTACCCAAAATACCCAATTTGTCAAAAAAAAAAACATTTCAAACTCTTTTAAACCACCCAAATTATCTAAAACACCCCCAGATTATCAAAATTACAAAAATACCCATAGTGACACAAACCGTCCCGAAACCTTCAAAATCATTTCAAATGTCCCCGAAACCAATTTGGACCAATCCATTGAGCCTAATTTGACCAAAAGCACCAAATTTCCCTTGAAGCTCCAATTTACCACCAATTTGATCCCAATTTTCACCAATTTCAATTCTAAACTCAAATTCATCATGTATAAAATTGATTAAAATGAAACCCAAGTTCAATTGGACCCAATTTCAAACCTAAATGCTAAGCCCAATTTGAAATTCTCAATTTGACCCTAAGCCAAAGTTTCATCATATTAAATCTCCAAACTTATCCAATTGCCCCAATTTTAAATCCTAAACTCTTTACAACACTCTCCTACATCCAATTGAGCCAACAATTGGCCTTGGTCAAGCCCTAATCATAGTCAAATTCAACTTGGACCAAAACCCTCAATTTTTATCCAAACTCCAAATTCCCCCAAATTTAATTTCATAACCCCAAAATTTTCACTCCATTGGTATCTCAAACTCTTCATGGAAATCCTTTGGACCACTTTGAACCATCAATTGGGTCTAACCAGAGCCCTAGCTCAGTCCAAACCTAATGCTAACCCAAATGCACCCATGAGCCAAAATCCATCAAATTCAACTTCCAAATCAACTCAAAATCACTCAGTTGTTTTTCTAAACTCCTTGTGACAATCATCTACACTATATTAACTAATCAATTGAGCTCAATGTCATGACTAGCCCAACCCAAACCTAATTTCAAGCAAAAATTCCCAAAATTGAACCCATGCTCTAAAGTTGACCAA
>JXCR01109203.1:0-12804 GCA_002079205.1 Phalaenopsis hybrid cultivar
TATGAAGGGGTGATGGCCATGTTTTATGGGATTGGGGTGTTGGTTTATGCCATGAGAGTGCCGGAGAGGTGGTTGCCCGGAAAATTTGATCTTGCCGGACACAGCCATCAGTTTTTTCATGTCTTGGTAGTCGCCGGAGCTTATACGCATTATCTGGCTAGTGTGGTTTACCTTGGCTGGAGAGAAGGGGAAGGTTGCAGAGCCTAATTGCTTGATTTCGTGTTCTAAATGGGTCGGTAAAATTACCTCCTTGTCAATGGGTGAAATTTGTACAGGGGATTGGGGGGTGTTCTATTATTAAATATTTATTAATGTTATATTTATTTCATTTTATGTGCCCTAAAGATGGGAAGAAATAGTCTTTATTTTACAGCAAATAAAAATAATAAAAAAGTAAAATTGTAATAATAATAATAATTTTGTATCAGTAACATTTTTGTTTTGTTTAATAAATTTGATTTTTTTTTTAGTTAAATATGAGTCGCCATGTTATCATGCATTTGCCGAAGATCAAATAAAGAGGGGAAAAAATTCATCTGATTTTTTCTTATTAATGGAAAAACATGTTTTATAAAATCATGATTTGAAAATAATCATGTTGGTGATTGTGAAATGCAAGTTGTTGATTCTTTTAGGACTTCAGATCTAATGATGTTTGTGAGTTTTGGTCAAATCCTACTAGCATTAAGGGAGTGTTTGGTAAGATACTTTTAAGAGGATTTCTATTAGCTTTAACATAAATCTAGCCAAAACACAATAACTAGGTTAGATAAATTTGGTCTTAAGTTCAATTCAATTTTTGTTTCTTCTGTTTATTACTAAATTCAATTATTAGTTGGATTTAAGGAATTTAGGGAGAGAAAAAAAATATTTTAAATAGATTTATGCCAAACACATCAAATAGATTTAATTGGATTTAACCTTAATTGAACCAAACATCATATCAGATTTAATAATATTTAGATTTAATAAATTCGGATTTACCTGATTTAGTAAATCTTATTTAACTTAAATATTACTTATGTCTAAACACCCCATAAGAAAAATAGAGAGAAAAGATAAAAAGAGGAGGTGGAGCACATGAGAAAGAGAGTGTTGTTCCTCTCTTTCTCTCTCTGTTTAAACACTTGATCTCTATTTTATGAGTCTTTGATGTTTTTTTTGTCATGTTATAAGATACCAATATATAAATGTTCATAATGGGATTCTCATTTTACAGCTTCTTGTTATATCATGAAGTTTTATGTCATATTATGCAATTTTATATCATGTCATGCAATTTTATGTCATGTCCTGCAATTTTATCTCAAATCATTTCATGAACTGAACTCGACAGTTTAACATGTGAACCTAACAACTCGATAGCTTGACAACTGAGATTGGTAACTCAGTAGCTCCATGTGATCCAAAAAAATTAATAGTACTTGGCAACTTGGCAGCTCAGCAGCTTGACAACTCGACAATTTGACAGTTTTAGAAACGTCAGCTTGATATTCAACTGCTCTTTTTAGGTGCATGCGCAATACATTTAAGAAAGTTTAAAAATATTTATTAACTTCAAATTTAATATTCAATTGGTTAAGTATGAGTAATTCAATGTTTTCTTCATTCCCAAACAACCAAAGGGCTCTATTTAATAACCTCATTTCTGACGACTTCTGCTCTATTTTTGGGAAAGTTTCAATTCATTTTCCTTTTTTTCAAGTTTCCTTTATAAAAAAAGATAAATAATAATAATATATATATGTCTCCTTCACACACAAATCATACCTTCTACTTCAATTTATCATTTCTTGCACTCTTTTATTCAATTTAATTAATTTAATTATAAATATTTAATCATTTTACGACGGTATTTGATGGAATAAATACCTAATTTATAAGGAAAATATTAGAAAAAAAATGTCGGTTAGGATGGGAAAATAATGCAGATGGAGGAGGAGACCTCACACGTGGCGATTAAAGATGTGGATTTGGGAAACTGAAATTGTCCGTAAAATTAGTTGAGGAATTTTTGACTTTTTTAAAAATTATTTTGACATTAAAAACTTGTTGGTCCGCCAATTTTTTATGACGACTAAACTACAATGTAGTCGAGCTAAATTATGATGATGATTTGTCACAAGTTATGCCAAACATACTAATCTACTTTAGCTTATATTTGCAAAAATAAATAGAAAATAATCCGGAGTTTGTTAGTTAAAAAGATTAAGTTAAAATATTACTTTCTTACAAGAACGAACGTGTAAAAATTGAATCCGCTGTGCATTTTCTGTCTAGAGTCCGAACGTAGCTCTATGTGTGGACTCTAATAATACGCCGGCACGAGTGTTACATCGTGGAGATTATTAGAGGGATAATGAAATGAAACCATGGAGGTTATTAGGGGGTTATTTGAGGTTATCTAAGTGTTATTGCATAGGTTAATGCAGTGGGTTATTGAAGTAGAACAGAGGAGTTTATTCGGGAATTATTTCGGGTGTTATTACAGGGGGTTGTGGAACCGCTGAAGTTATTTTGGGGTTATTGCATAAGATTATTGGAGTGGAACCACAGAGATTATTGATGGTTATTAAGATGTTATTACAGCGTTATTGGAGTGAATACCACAATAGCCCCACAATAACCCTCTAATAACCTCCGCGGTTCCACTCCAATAATCGCTATGGTTTCACTCCAACAATCTACGCGGTTCTACTTTAACATTTTTTTTTAGGTGGACTCGATTTAATATACATGACGATATATTATTGGGAATCCACACTTAGAATTACGTCTCGAGTAAATGCACAATAATTGCAATAAAAACAAATGTGAACGCGTTACGCACTGCTTCTTAAAACTTTATACAAACAATATTTTGAGGCATCCACCGAAGAATTCATGTACGTCCATAAGCACATGACAGATTCAAATCATTTTAACTTACTGTTGACCAACGAACCATTTATCTATTGCGGCAAATGCGACCAAAAAAAGTCAGCTCCAACGTGTTGACTACAAAATATTTATAAATAATTATTCAAACGGTAGAAAAAAATATTCACAATTGACTATTTGAACTTTAAAGCGACAAATAATTCAAATTACGCATATTTGTCAGTAATGGAGCGAGAATTTGACGGAAAGTTAGCTCAACTACGACCGGTCTTTTTTATTTTATTTTATTTTTATTTTTTTTTGAAATATAATTTAGTCATAAGATATGAAAATAATATAATAATGGGTCTTCATATAGAAAGTATGCGGGGGCAGAATTATAATTACTTTATTGGTCATCAAAGGTCTAATTTTATTAATTATTACCCTAAATATATGATGAATTCTTATAGCAAAAAATTATTACATTAAGGGCCCGTTTGGGGCAGTTTATAAGTGCGGTGGCGTTTTTGAAAAACATTGTTTAACCGTTTGGTTTGCGTGTTTTTGAAAATGTTGCTTGCCGCGTTTGAGTTTTTCACACTAAACGCAGGTCGCGGGTCGACCCCCGCGATCGACATGCAGGCTACCCAAACAGACTTTAAATGAAATTGTTTAAGATAGTGGATTCATAATGAAAATGTAGGAAAATCGGATAAAAATATGATATGTAGTCAACGGTGCAACTGAGAAAGTGTCGTTACATCTAAATTTTTATTAAATTAATCAATGTCATATAATAACTTAAAACTTTGTCCCTTAAAAACTTAATGATAATTTAATATTAAATATATGGTTAATTTAATAATAATTTTTATAATAGCTTTTTAAAAGAAATTAAGAAGATGAAAACTTTAAACATTAAGCGTATCATTATTTTATCCTTTAAAATGTAAAATAGATCATTTCATGCATGATTAAGATGGTGTATTTATAAAAAATCATTTCTTAGAAAGTAAAATACATGAAAATTAAGTGGTATGTATATATAGGTAAATCTTCCATTAGTCACGCACGCCATCTACTCCTATAATTTTCTTAAAAATTTTAGGGAAAAATTCATGAAGTCTTTCTGCGCGTTCAATTTTATCAAGGCTCTGTTTGGTGCAGCTGCAGCTGCGCTGCCTCATGAAGCTGCTGCGGGAAAGCTAGTTATTTATTTGGTGCAGTTGTGTGAAAATATTTTTGGGGCAGTTGTTTCTGAAAAAGTGACTATGTTGCCTTTGTTTGTTAAAACTGTTTAAAACAGAATTATGATAACAATATTTTTTATAACAATATCTTTCCTCCAACCTCCGCCGCACCCTTCGCCCATTGCTCTGTTTATCTTCTCCCATCTTTCACTCTCTCGCCCTAGTGAGAGCTTCGGCATCGAGAGGGTATTATAGTTGAACGCTTCGAACAGCTCCCCCATGAACGCGAGCCGCAGGCTTCAAACCACGGCGAGCTTTTCGCCAGATTCGCGTCCTACCACAAGCAGGATGCCGAAAAAAACAGTAGAACTTCGTGTCTCGTCGCCGCAACGCAGGGGGACCACGGTGCCAAACGGACCCTAAGTCACATTTGACTATTGGGCCTCCACGTATGAACACTATTGGAGTCCATACATTAGCCCACTAAGTCTCATTAGAAGAAGCCCATATTAAAACACACTTGTCAAACCAGCTTGGGGTAAACCTAAACAAGCTCAACCTCCCAATAGCATATATTACATTCTTT
Organism: Phalaenopsis hybrid cultivar; assembly: GCA_002079205.1. Lineage (NCBI taxonomy): Eukaryota > Viridiplantae > Streptophyta > Magnoliopsida > Asparagales > Orchidaceae > Phalaenopsis > Phalaenopsis hybrid cultivar. The sequence goes on from JXCR01109203.1 coordinate 4,639, forward strand.
GTCTAGTAAATAATTTAGAAGGTACGAATGAACATGTCTCATCTGAAATTTATGTTTCGAAAATAAATAAATAGAAAATTAAATCTTAGATTAAATTTTTGCTTAAATTAAAGCTCTAACAATATTTAAATTTATTTTTTATTAAAAAAATAATCAAACTCTAGAGTCTTTTTTTTTCATTTAAACATGACATATAAAATCGTCCTCCATTAATTTATTTTTATATTTATCAGTGGTCTGAATTTATACACACACANGAAAAATTGCTTCTTGTATTTGAAGAGTACCGTCGCCAAAGGTGAAGGGAAATAAGACTGTGACATTCGAAATTACCTTGCTGACCAAGTGGTCAAAGATACTGGAGTCGTAAGTTGCAGGGGAATTGTGAACTTCTGAAGCGGCGNAGACGCCGTCGGAGAAGTATGTGCCGACGATTGTATCCCGACTTTGTTTCCCATCAATGGCGAGAGGTTCCGCTCTCTACTGGCCGCGGAAGCTGGCTATATGCCACAATCGGAGTATGTCTCGCGCTATCTGTCCGGTTCGCTTGACATCACCGCTCGCCAGGATGCGATCAACTGGATCCTCAAGGCATTTCCTTTTCTTTTCAAAATCGCTATTAGCTTGATAGAAATAACTAAAAATGTTTTCTTTAGTTATATCTTTCTCGCTTTGCCAGTTTATAAGCTTTGCATTGTGTTTCTGCATGCTTCTCCATTACAGGTATCGGAGTTCTACCGCTTCCACCCACTCACCGCATACCTCTCCATCAACTACCTCGATCGCTTCCTCTCCCTCAATGCTCTTCCGGTGTTAAATCTCCCCCTTTTCCTTTCTGCCAGCTGAAGTTCAAATATTTCCTTGATTTGATCAGGATTTTTCATGGCAGCAGCAGAACGGGAAGAAGCACGGCGTCGGCAGCTGGACAATGCAACTCCTATCAGTGGCCTGCCTCTCGGTGGCGGCGAAAATGGAGGAGACCCACGTCACCCTGTTTCCAGATCTCCAGATTTTTAACCCCGAGTTTGTCTTCGATCCGCGAACGATCTGCCGCATGGAGCTGCTTCTCATGTCCGCATTGCGTTGGCGAATGCGAGCCTTAACTCCGTTCGATTTCATTNTACCCTGTTTCCAGATCTTCAAATTTTTAACCCCGAGTTTGTCTTCGATCCGCGAACCATATGCCGGATGGAGCTGCTTCTCATGTCCGCATTGCGTTGGCGAATGCGAGCCTTAACTCCGTTCGATTTCATTTCATACTTCGGCGCCGCCATCATCTTATCCGACGACGGCTCTGTTCACCCACCTCCTTTCTCCCGGTCAGCTGATCTGATTCTCAGCACCCATCGGGGTAAAAATGCGAACTTTATCTTACTCAATCCGTCGACTGAAGTCTCACGACTTTACTGCATTTGCTCTTTCTTTTCTCCTTGCAAAAGCAGTGGTTGATTTTCTCGGTTTCCGGCCATCGGNCTCTGTTCTCCCACCTCCTTCCTCCCGGTCAGCTGATCTGATTCTCAGCACCCATCGGGGTAAAAATGCGTACTTTATCTTACTCAATCCGTCGACTAAAGTCTCACAACTTTACTGCATTTGCTCTTTCTTTTCTCCTTGCAAAAGCAGTGGTTGATTTTCTCGGTTTCCGGCCATCGGTTATCGCCGCTTCGGCGGTCCTTTGCGCCGCTTCAGAAGTTCACAATTCCCCTGCAACTTACGACTCCAGTATCTTTGACCATTTGGTCAGCAAGGTGGTAATTTCGAATGTCGAAGTCTTATTTCCCTTCACCTTTGGCGACGGTACTCTTCAAATACAAGATGCAATTTTTCTGCGTTTTGTGCAGGAGATGGTGAGTGAGTGTCGCCAGCAAATGGAGGAATATCTGATCGACACCTGTCCAATAGATCGGCGGGAGATGCCGGCGGCGCTTCCACTATCGGAGCCGCAAAGCCCCGTCGGCGTTCTCGACGCGGCGGCTTGCGGGAGCTGCCGCACCTTAAGATCATCCGCCGCCGACGAACCGAACCAGCCGCCGGCGAAGCGTAGCCGGCTCGATGATAGCTTCTGTACATCAATTTGAAGTAGGGATAATAGGAGTTGTGGCTAAAATCAGTCGAGATAATTTAATGAAAACTCAGACTGGTTTTCTGTTAATTTGGGAGATTTTCTGCGTTGGTAACGTGGTCGTTATTAAGATGCAAGTAATTATAATTGACTTTAAGGAATTTCACTTTTTTAAGGATCCGTTTGGGGCAGCTTATAAGTGCCGTGATATTTTTGAAAATCCTTCCCAACTGTTTGTTTGGCTCGTTTTTGAAAAATGTTGTCTGTCGCGTTTGGAATTTTTACAACAAACGCTGCCCACGGGTCGACTCGCGGGCGCTTTTCAGGATAAACTGTTTATCTTGAAACGCACAAGCTGTCACAAACAAACCATAAAATGCATGAAGATTAACATACCTACCACTCATTCCTCATCAATTAAAAATTTATTAAAAATTAATTTTTAATTTTTACAAATACACAACAGATTACTTATATATGAAAGTTGTATTTCACTTTTTTATAAGTTTAAGTAATGATATTTTTTATGTGAGTTAAAGTTATATGTTAATAAAAAAAATTTTTAATTTAGAATCTGTTTGAGGCAACTGTTGATAATTTATAATTTGTTGATAAGTAGATTATTCTGATAGTCTACAGATTATCAGAATAAGTTAGTTTGCTTTTTGGTGTAACTTTGTTGCTGGATAAGTGATCACTATGCTCATGTTTGTTGAAACTGTTGGCAACAGAACTGCATAATAACAGAAATAGATTAAACAGAAGCAACAAATTATAACAAATTAGTTCAAAAAAATGACATAAAGTATTAACAAGCTCGTGAGTATTAGAAGAAATAAAATAAAGATAGTCAGTTAGTTCCCTATTCTCCTGTGTATTTATTTAGTTTTCTATTGCAACATATTACTCTTAGAAGTTGGAAGGAACACCCTTTAAAAGTAATTCTTTCAATGGAGGATTTCTCATCAAAGAGTTTATACATATGGGACATTTACATACATATCACAATTCTATGGATGGATGGATGCATATAAAGAGAGGGAGAGAAGAAGAATGACATACATAGCACTCAATTCAAATTATATGAGACCACGAGACTGGTGGGAAAGTAGCACCAAAATCCTAAGAGTGAAGGATCGTTGTGTATTAATACTTATCATCACAATTGTATCTCCATTATCACACAACATAAGAATACAAATCATTTAAAGCAAGGGAAAAAAGAAAAAAAAAAATTCAGTCTTACCATTCTACATCTCTTCCAAACCTATAAAACAAATTTTTCTTGTTTTTAGTTTTCCACTCAGACAAAACAGAGGAAAATATATGACCAAACAACTATACGAGTAAGAAATCCCAGTTGAATCAANATTTGAAGTAGGGATAATAAGAGTTGTGGCTAAAATCATTCGAGATAATTTAATCAAAACTCAGACAGATTTTCTGTTAATTTGGGAGATTTTCTCCGTTGGTAACCTGGCCGTTATTAAGATGACAGTAATTATAATTGACTTTAAGGAATTTAACTTGTTTAAGGGCCCGTTTATAGGTGCAGTGGTATTTTTGAAAATATTGCCTAATTATTTGCTTGGCTTGTTTTTGAAAAATATTGTCTGTCGCAATTGAATTTTTTATAACAAATGATAGTTGTGGGTTGACCCGGGCGCTTTTCAAGATAAACATTTTATCCTGAAAATACACAAGTTGTCCCAAACAAATCATAAAATGCAAGAAGATTGACATACCTACCACTTATTCTTCATCAATTAAAAATTTATTAAAAATTAATTTTTAATTTTTACAAATACACAATAGATTACTTATATATGAAAGTTGTATTTCACTTTTTTATAAGTTTAAGTAATGATATTTTTTATGTGAGTTAAATGTATATGTTTATAAAAAAAATTAAATTTAGGGTCTGAGGCAGTTGTTGATAATTTATAATCTGTTGATAAGTAAATTATTCTGATAATCTACAGATCATCAGAATAAATTGTTTTGTTATTTGTTGGAGTTTATTTAGAATAGCTTATTGATAGATGTTGTTGGATAAATGATTATTATGCTCCTGTTTGTTGAAACTGCAGGATTGAATGAGCACAAAAATAGATTAAACAGAAACTGCAAATTATAACAGATCAGTTCAAAAAGATGACATAAAATATTAAGCTCGCGAGTATTAGAAGAAATAAAATAAAGATAATCAGTTAGTTCCCTGTTCTCCTGTGTATTTATTTAGTTTTCGATTGCAAGCTATTACTCTTAGAAGTTGGAAGGAACACCTTTAAAAGTAATTCTTTCAATGGAGGATTTCTCATCAAAGAGTTTATACATATGGGACATTTACATACATATCACAATTCTATGGATGGATGGATGCATATAAAGAGAGGGAGAGAAGAAGAATGACATACATAGCACTCAATTCAAATTATAAGAGGCCACGAGACTGGTGGGCAAGCAACGGGATTTGACACCAAAATCCTAAGAGTGAAGGATCATTGATGTATTAATACTTATCATCACAATTGTATATCCATTATCACACAACATCAGAATACAAATCATTTAAAGCAAGGGAAAAAGGGAAAAAAATCAGTCTTACCATTCTACATCTCTTCCAAACCTATAAAACAAATTTTTCTTTAGTCTTCTACTCAGACAAAACAGAGGAAAATATATGACCAAACAATTATACGAGTAAGAAATCCCAGTTGAATCAAGTTAGGGCAATTCCTTGTATAGTTAACAAGAAATTGAACCCATATACGCATCTCAATCAAATTGATCTCTCTTATTACTGTTTGGCCCCAATTCAAGTTTCCATTGTTATATGATTTATTATACACAATAGCTAGCACTCATGCTGTTTTCCAAAATGCGCAGAAAAGAAACCTAAACATTCCTCAAGGAATAAAAAAAAGTTATTCAGGTCTAATACTAAACATCTAGCCAACAAGCTAAAAAAAAACACAGGACATTACTCTAAATTCCCTGGTTTCACATATTGTTGAGCTTAGATGGCAAAATGAAATGATCGCAGCGGGAAGGAAATCTGCAATACTGGCATCTGCACATCCTGAGATCTTACAGTGCAAAGGAAGCTCCTACAGGAGCGGGAAAAAATGGCCGCAATTTCCTCCCCTCCGACACGGATGAGAAACCTTTGAGCTTTCGATTATTCGCTGAAGCAGGCGATGCAAGTAAGATGCAGCGATGATCGTCGTAAAGCACTGCATTGTTCCAGGTAACTGTGGCGAGCCGAAATTGAAGTAAAGGGAGACAAGAGAGCTTGCGTGCGCGAGCTAGGGCAGCCTGCCAAGCGACTCGAGAAGAGAGCAAAGCGAGAGAGGCGAGGCCCTGAGATCGATCGTGGGATGGAGGTCGAAAGGGCAGTGGGGTAAAACGCTGTAAAGAAACGCCAGCCGCGGGGCCAATCCCACGGCCGTGATCTTACCAAATGTTCGTTATATGTCATGCGTTTTTTAGTCCCCCGATCAAATGCGAGAAACAAACAAAAGTTAGGCGTTTTGAAAACGCAAGACGCAAAAATAAGCTGCCCCAAATGGGGTCTTAGTTGTTACATTTGTAAATGCATATAAATTTGGTGATCTATGTGAAGCACTCGTATTTGACCTTGAATCACAGCATAAAAATGAGAGAGATATAGAGACTAGTACAATATATTTTAGGTATTTTATATATGCTAGTCTATTACTCCCATGCCTTGTGATTAGATTAATTGAGTTATCATAACTTCGATTTGATGATGTTGGTCTGGTTAGCTTGACAGAGTAGGTTGAGCAATCAACTGGATTTGATTAACTTTGGATCAACATGACTCAAATAGTTGGGTTTTACAGATGGTTGGACTTATCTAACTGTCTCGACTTCTGCAAGAAGGATTTTTTGTCGGCATAAGAAGATTAAACTATCGAACAAATAGTAGATCAACGTAACTAGATATATAGTTCATTCCTTAGCGAGAGGCATTTCTAGTGATTGTGATGCAATGTTGTGCTGCAAATTCTTAGTTTTTGAGGAGAAACCTCGAAAGTGCCTGTGGTATGTCTTTTTAGGGTGAGGACCACGATACTTTTATCGGGTTGGATTTGCTGGAAGTAGGTTGATACATTCACTTAGTTTTCTAGTAGTGGTTGTTTTGGATGTTGATCTATCAATTTAAGTTTGAGCAACCGGTACCAAGATCGTTCTTTTTGTCCTTCTCTTGCTCGACTGGCCATTGTCCTTAGCTTGAATGATTGCATCCAACGGAATAACATGGGTTGTTGTTCTTCTGTCAGTGGGCCATTCTTTGTTATGCTTTCTTCATTTTGGACTAACGGATGTGTTCTTGATGTATAATATGCAAAGCTTTGGTTAGTTGTAGAAAATTTTGCACTATTCCCATCTCACTTCATTTTTAAAGGATAAAGCTAAAATGCCCCACTATAAGAAATGGTTTGTTTTTTTGTTGAAATAATTTTATTATTTTATTATTAAAGTATTTTAATAGAGTTGGATATTTTGAACCAAGTATTTCTCTTAGGTCTGTCCGGGTACATAATTGTACCATTCATGAGGATCATTTATAATTGGACATTGGTAAACTCAACATATTACCGGCCGAACCATTTTGATGTTTTACTGGTTTTTTTACTAATAGTTTATTTTCACAAAATACTCTCTATTATTTGACGCTTTTGATTATTGAGGAAAAGAGTTTAACAAAATGAAAAAAATTGTTTGATTGAAAATTTTAATTGAGAAAGAGTGGAGAAATTTTTCCTTCAAGAAATTTGGTAATTTGCAAATTTTGCTCTTTGAATGTTTGTAAAATGAATGTCTGTGTGTGAGTCTATATATACATACATACATACATACATACATATATATATATATATCTGTATGTATGTATGTATGTATGTATGTATGTATGTATCTATATATATGTATTTATGTATGTATGTATGTATGTATGTATGTAAGTATGTATGTAGGAGTTGTCCTATGGTACGTGCCATGGGCATATAATTTTAGGAAAACAAGAGAGTGTGTGTGTGTGTGAAAGAGAGAAGAAGGGAGAGTGACTCAACGATTGCCCAGTGAAGTGAAATAGGGGATCTTTCATGGCTCTCAGCTCGTTTTATATATTAATGTATGCACTAAAACCATCGACACAAATTTCAAAGCAATCGAGCGGCATAGGGTTATAGTCAAACAATCGAGGCATCAGACCAAAATGACACAATCTGAGTCAAGCCTTTGACGACCGACTGTTTAGTCGAAGTCAAATGATACATCCTGACTAGGGTTTCAATTGGCAGACCACACATATGATCCTGAATTGCTTAAATGCCCCACAAGGGGGTTTGAACACAACTAAATGAACGATTGAATTTTACTTCGGCGGGCACAATCGCGACTTGACCGATCATCTTGGTCAATCGAACTTAAGTGTGTCAGTCAAGTAGTTACTGTCATATTCAAATTGAAGTTGTAATACATATTTGATATATAATCAGTAAGTTAAATCACATTAAGAGCAGTTTTCATTATTTTTTTACTTCTTTATGTAATTGTACAAACATGCTTCTATAAATATGAGACATAAAAACGAATAAAAAGAGACTCTGTTCTACAGTTTCTCTTTCTCTCAGCTTTAACTCTCAAGACGTGTTCACAAAGGATGACTCAAGATTCAACAATTCAAAATATTGTTTACAGAAGAAGTGGAGAGCAAAAAATTATATGGTTCCCCCTTTTACATAAAAGGTCCCTAATTATAGGCTATAGGAGGTCAAATGTAAAAGTTCAAAATTGCTCATAAGAATTAATTTCTTTGCCTACTCTTCAAGTCTCTAGCATCCTATCGTATATAGGTGACGCATTCATATATTTGGGCCTATCCAACAAGACATTCATTGAACAAATTTTGTCATTTTGTGTTCTCTCGACGAACAAAATTGCTCTACGGTGGTTGCTCAACAAACTCAGGTGATCACTGGACGAACCAAAGTGTTCACTCGACTGACAAATGTGGTCAGCCGGTCTTTGCTACCATCAGATCTCTTTTAAATTTGTGTTAGCACTTTTTGATC
>JXCR01109207.1:15424-34557 GCA_002079205.1 Phalaenopsis hybrid cultivar
TGCCAGAATGATACCTATGAACCACCATAGCAAAGTTATTAAGGATAGAGTTATCTTAAAGTTTTGTATCCAATAGATGGGTAGTCTAGATGTTAGCTCTAAAATCTATAAGAACATTCGTTCTATTGCTCTAGGTCAGACGACATGTGGATTAGGACACCCTGCCCTGAATTTCACATTATGTGAGCAATCAAGAGTTGATTTTAGAATTGATGAGGAAAGGATTGAGCCTCTTAAACCTATTGGGCCAACAAATATTAAAACCTATTTATCTCATGTTGGATGGAGAACAGTAAGTAGGAGTAAGGATATTCATTCTACTACTAGTACCCCTACTCTCCAAGAACTTATGGAACATATGATGATCCAACAAGAAGATATCCTGAGGATAGAGAACAGGATTGAAAATTTGGAGGCTAGGAATGCACATAATGATAATATAATAAAACAAAAGTTTGAATATGATGTTGCATATGATGATGTTNATAATAATAATATATATTTTTTAAAATTTAAGAGTACTTTGAAGAAATTTTCTTTGCTCATTATATTTTTTTTTTGCGTAGTATTGGATCTGAAGGTTTAGTAGCTTACGATTCAAAATTAGAACGTACTATTAGAAAAGTTTGAAAACAACAAAAAGAAATTAGAATTTTGAACGAAATGGTGAATAACTTAGATAATCAAATAAATGAAAATCGACAAAGACCTTTAAAAGTTTATGCTAATCCTACAGTAGATGAACTTCACTTGACAATTCAAAATTTTGATGTTGTTGCTAATTCATTTGAGCTTAAACTTACTATTATCTAAATGATACAAAATAATTAGTATGGAGGAACACCTAATGAAGATCCTAACTTACATCTTGCNGAGTTTGGAGGAACACCTACTGAAGATCCTAACTTACATCTTGCTAGTTTTCTTAAAATATTTGTTACTTTTAAATATGATGGAGTGTCTAATGATGTTGTTAGGCTTAGACATTTTTCCTTTTTCATTAAGGGATAAAGGTAAAACATGGTTAAATTCATTAGCACCTGGATCTATTAGAACTTGGGAAGAACTATCACAAAAATTTTTGGCTAAATATNAACATGGTTAAATTCATTAGCACCTGGATCTATCAGAACTTGGAAAGAACTATCACAAAAAAATTTGGCTAAATATTTTCCACCCTCGAAAACTGCTAAGCTTAGAAATGATACTACATCTTTTTATCAGTTTGAACGGAAATTGATATATGAAGCCTGAGAAAGATTTAAAGATCTCCTTAGGAAATGTCCNTGATACTACATCTTTTTTATCAGTTTGAACGGAAATTGATATATGAAGCCTGAGAAAGATTTAAAGATCTCCTTAGGAAATGTCCACACCATGTTTTACCAGATTGGTTACTAATTCAAACTTTTTACAATGGATTAATTGGATGGCTTAGATCTATAATAGATGCTGCTTCAGGTGGATCATTATTGTCAAAACCTTTTCAATGGCCCTCTGAACGAGTAAATCCTAAGAGTGTAGCTAGTATTCATGATTCTGATGCAATGTCTAGTTTAGCATCTCAAATTTATGCTTTATCAAAAAAGATTGAACAAATTGGAGTGAACTATCCTCAAATACCACCAGTATTAAGAGAAAATTCACTATGACAAATAATTGATACTNATGTCCAAACCTTTTCAATGGCCCTCTGAACGAGTAAATCCTAAGAGAGTAGCTAGTATTCATGATTATGATGCAATGTCTAGTTTAGCATCTCAAATTTATGCTTTATCAAAAAAGATTGATCAAATTGGAGTGAACTATCCTCAAATACCACCAGTATTAAGAGAAAATTCACTATGACAAATAATTGATACTCAATCACCTTATGAAACTTTGAATGTTATAAATAATAAAAATAATAATTTCTATTCCAATTATTATAACCCTGGATGGAAAAATCACCTTAATTTTAGTTGGAATAATTATAACAATTCGGTGAATCCCTGAGGAAATTCAAACAACTAAGGAAATCCTAACTATCGACCTTATTATCCTCCTAGATTTAACTCTAACCCTAACCGACAAGTTAAGGAAAAGAAGTTGATGATGGATGAAGTAATGTTGAACATGGGAAATCAAATACAAAATCAAGGGGCTGCTACTAGAAATATTGAAAATTAATTAGGACATATTGCTACTACACTTAGTAACAGACCTTCAGGAATACTTTCGAGTACTGTGGAAGTTAATCCAAAAGATCAAAACAAGGAGGAAATTAAATTTATTCAATTACAAAGTGGAAATAAAGTAGAAACAAGAATCCAAAGGGAAACTGAAGTCGAGGAGGAGAAGGAAGAGATTGAAAGCAATCACAATGAAAATGAACCAATACAAGTTCCTTTAGAAAAACCATTACCTCCATTTCCTCAAAGATTGAAGCAGAAGAATAAGGATAAACAACTTTCAAAGTTTTTGGAAATCCTTAAGAAGTTAACGATAAATATTCCTTTCATTGAGGCATTGGAACGAATGGAAAGTTATGTGATATTTATGAAGGATATACTAAACAAGAAAAAGAAATTTTTTAATCATGAGATTGTTGCACTCAATGAAGAGTGTAGCACTATTGTTCAGAAAAATATTCTTGAAAAGTTAAAAGATTCTCGTAGTTTTACTATACCTTGTGTTATTGGTGAAAAGTTTTTTTTGGAAATACCTTATGTGATCTAGAAGAGAGTATCAATCTTATGTCTCTATCAATTTCTAAACTTTTAGATTTAGGAGAGATTTCCCCTACTACTGTACTGTTTAGTTAGTTGATTGATCAATAACTTATCCTAAAAGAGTTATATAAGATGTATTAGTGAAAGTGAATAAATTTATTTTTCCTATAGACTTTATCGTATTAGATATATCGGAAGATAAAGAGATTCCTATTATTTTGAAGAAACCATTTCTTACAACAGTGGGAGTTGTGATAGATGTACAAAAAGGAGAATTAATAATGAGAGTCAATGATCAAGAAGTAACATTTAATATTGCAAAAGCTATGAAATATCCTGCAATAGAAAAAGATAATGAATGTTTTAGGATGGAAGTGACTGATTATCTGAGTAATGAGCAATTTAAGGAAGTGTTTGAAGAAAAATTAAGACAAGTAGAGTATTATGACAATGAAATTGAAATAAAAGAAGAGAACTTAGATTATGTTCAGGAAAAATTTGAAACTTTAGATTTGTTGGAAAATGATAATAAATGTCATATTCCTTTAAGTATTAAACCACCTGACCTTGAACTGCAAGTATTACTTGCCTATTTAAAATATGTGTTTTTAGGATATTCATCTACATTGCCTATTATTGTATCTTCCAATTTAATTGAAATTCAAGAACAAAAAATAATAGAAATGTTGAAAAGATATAAAAAGGATTTTGGATGGACTTTAGCAGATGTTATTAATCACTCAATTTGTACGCACAGAATTCTATTAGATGAATAGTATGAACCTAAAGTTGATCCTTAGAGGAGATTAAACCCAATAATGAAAGTTGTTAGAAAAGAAATCTTAAAATGGTTAGAAGTTGGAATTATATATTCTATTTCAGACAGTGCTTGGGTAAGGCCAATTCACTGTGTTCTAAAGAAAGGAGTGACAGTTGAAGTAAATGAGAAAAATGAATTAATTTCAATAAGACAAGTTACTGGTTCGTAAATTTGTATAGACTATAGAGAATTAAACATGGCCACCAGGAAAGATCACTTTCCTTTACCCTTTCTAGACCATGTTTTGGAAAGATTGGTTGTAAACAAATATTATTGCTTTCTAGGTGGATATACCAGGTATCACTAACTTCTAATTGCTCCCAAGGATCAAGAGAAAATAGCATTTACAAGTCTTTATGGAACATTTGCTTTCTGTAGAATGTCTTTTGGACTATGTAATGCACCTGCGACATTTCAAAGAAGTATNTATTGTAAAAGGTAATGATGTTATCTTAAATTTGAACTTTCTGTCACAACAAAAACTTTGTTTAATTTTCGCAATTTTATTTCTGAAAGTTTAGTATTTAGTTTAGTTTAATATCAGTAATCTTACATCTGCATTTAATTAGCATTCATCTGAATAGTCAATTTTTAAATTTCGCACTTTACTTTTATTCTTTTATTTTTATTATAAAATAATTTTCAAAATTTACTTTAGGATTTTCCAACTTCTCTATAGGATCGATATCTAGAACTCCATTAGAGCCCTTTATTACTTGAATGATACACTTGTGTTGATATTTAGGAGAGATTTGACAGTTTAAAAAAGAGTTTTAAAGGATAAATTATATTTATAAAAAGTGTTTTGTTATGAATATATTGCATATTTATTGTAAATCTGCCTACATCGAGTTTTTGGTGTCGTTAAGTGTTGTCAACTTCATAAATATTTGCATATACAAATCTCCCGTGTCAAGTTTTTGGCGTCGTTGTCGAGGAAGTAATGAAAAATATTAGTATTTAATTTTACTTTTTTTTATTTCAAAAAATAAAAAATAAAAAAAAAAAGAAAGAGTGTGTTTGTAGTTTATTTGGAACATTTTTTATTTTAGTGTGTTTGCTTATTTTTAATTACTTATTTTATTCAGTTTATGCAAAGCGTAAGATCTGAAAACTTAGTACCTTACGACTTTGAGTTAGAAAGAACTTAGAAAACTTTGAAAACAACAAAAAGAGAAAGATCAGTTTAGCAAAATGGCTTGCAATTTAAACAATGTTGGAAATGAAAATGAACATCATCAAAGACCTTTAGGAGATTATTCAAATCCTACAGTAGATGAAATTCATTTGAGTATACAAAATCCTACTGTAGCTGCCAATTCATTTGAACTTAAACCTACTATTGTCCAAATTGTACAAAACAATCAGTTTGGAGAAACACCTACTAAATATCCTAATTTACACCTTGCTAGCTTTGTAGAATTGTGTGCTACAATTAAATATGATGGAGTGTCAAATGATGTTGTCAGACTTAGACTTTTTCCTTTTTCACTAAGGGATAAAGCTAAGATGTGGTTAAACTCATTAGCATATGGATCTATCAGAAAATAGGGAGATTTATCACAAAAATTCTTGTCAAAATATTTTCCACCTTCAAAATCTGCTAAGCTTAAAAATGATATCACATCTTTTTGTCAGTTTGAAGGGGAATCAATTTATGAAGCCTGGGAAAGATTTAAAGATCTCTTTAAAAAGTGTCCACGCCATGTGTTTCCAGATTGGTTAATAATTTAAACTTTTTATAATGGGTTGGTTGGATCTCTTAGATCGATAATTGATGTTGTTGTTGATTGATCATTAATGTCAAAATCATTCGATGAAGTATATTCAATAATTGAAGAGATGGCTACTAAAAATTTTAAATGGCCCTCTGAAAGGGTAAATCCAAAAAAAGTAGCTAGTATACATGATTCTGATGCAATATCTATTTTAACTGCCCAAATAGCTGCTATATCGAAGAAGATAGATCAATATGGAATGAATTATTCTCAGACAACACTTATGCTTGAGGAGAACTCATTGGGACAAATGATAGAATCTCAATCTTCTTATGAAACTTTAAATGCAATAAACAATCTGTCTAATAATCCTTATATCAATTATTATAATCCTAGTTGGAAGAATCATCCAAATTTTAGTTGGAGTAACAATAATTCTAGTGCTGCAAATCCGCAATGGGGAAACAAAACTGTGAACCCATTGGGAAACTCCTACAATCAAGGGAACCAAGTTTATAAACCTTATTACCCCCAGGTTTTAATAATTTACAGAGTAAGGAGAAAAAGTAATCAATGGAAGAATTGATATTACAAATGGGTAGTCAAATACAAAGTTAAAGAGCTGCTATCAGAAACTTGGAAAATCAATTGGGATGTATTGCTAGTGCACTTAGCAATAGACCTCCAGGAACATTGCCTAATAATGTTGAAGTAAATTCTAAAGATCAGAGCAAAGAGAAAATTAAAGCTATTCAACTGAGAAGTGGAAAAGAATTAGAAAATAGAGTTCAACAAGAAGTTGAAGTTGAAAAAGATGAGGTGGAAAATGAAAAATTTGGTGAAGATTTTCAGTTTGAAGTAGAAAATCCTATTAAGCCAATGAAAATCACTGTAGAAAGACCACTGCCTCTTTTTCCTTAAAGATTGAAGCATAAATATAAGGATAATCAATTTTCAAAAATTTTCAAAATTTTGAGAAAATTAATGATAAACATTCCATTTGTTGAAGCTTTGGAACAAATCCCAAGCTATGTGAAGTTCATAAAAGATATACTTAATAAGATAATGAAGTTTGTAGATAATGAGGTTGTTGCACTCAGTGAAGAGTGTAGCACTATAATTCATAAAAAGCTTCCTGAAAAACTTAAAGATCCTGGAAGTTTTACAATTCCTTGTGCTATTGGCCAACAATTTTATGGAAAAACTTCATGTGATTTAGGGCCAGTATTAATCTTATGCCATTATCAATTTTTAGAAGGTTGGGCTTAGGAGATGTCTTGGTAAAAGTCGATAAGTTTATCTTTCTTGTGGACTTTATTATAATAAATATGGAGGAAGATAAATAAATTCCTATCATTTTAGGAAGACCATTCTTAGTCACTGAAAGAGCGTTGATAGATGTCTAAAAAGGAGAACTAACTATGAGAGTTAGTGATCAAGAGGTTACATTTAATATTGAAAAATCGATGAGGTACCCTGCAAAAGAGCAAGAGATTGAATGCTTCAGAATGGATATTAATAAATATTTAAGCCATGAATATTTCAAGAAAACTTTTGAAAGGTAATTTAAAAAGGAATATATGGAATATCAAGATGAGATAGAATTCAAGATGAATCTATGGAAGTAAGTTAAGAGGATATGAATTTTGTTCAGGAAATATTTGAAACGTTAGATCCTACAGAAAGTAACAAGAATTTGATTTCATCTATTGAGAAACCCCCTGAACTAGAACTGAAAATGCTTCCTACACATTTGAAGTATGTATTTTTAGGAGATTTATCTACATTACCTATTATAGTATCATCAGAATTAATTGATATGCAAGAACAACAGTTGTTGAAAATTTTGAAAAGATATAAGAAAGCCTTTGGATGAACATTAGCAGATATTAAAGGAATCAATCCTTCAATTTGTATGCATAGAATCTTATTAGAAGATCAACATGAACCAAGAGCTGACCGTCAAGGAGATTAAATCATATGATGAAAGAAGTGGTAAAGAAAGAAATTTTGAAATAGTTAGAAGCTGGAAAAACATATCATATTTCAAATAGTGCTTGGGTTAGTCCAATTCACTATATTCCAAAGAAAGGAACTGTGACTGTAGTAACAAATGAGCATAATGAACTAACATCAATAAGACAAGTCACTGGTTGACGAATTTGCATAGATTATAGAAAATTAAATTTTGTCACAATAAAGGATCATTTTCCTTTACCCTTTTCGAACCAGATGTTGGATAGATTAGCTGGGTATAAATATTATTATTTTCTAGATGGATATATCGATTATCATCAAATACCTATTGCAATTTTTCTTGAAAAGAATAGAGAATCAAAAATCTTAGACTTGATTACTAGAAATTCTTATCCTTTTACTATTAATTGGAGTTATTTTACATTTTTCTTATGTTATGCTATTATATTTAGTGGACTAAAATATAAAAATCTAGAAATTAAATTCTTTGTCATGAGTCGTATTTTTATGTAGCAAAAGAGCTACTTGAGGACAAGTAATATTTAAGTTTTGGGGATTTTGATACACCAAAAATGTATGCATATTTAGACCTATATTTTATACTCATTTTTGGTGATATTGCACTTTAAAGGAAGATATTTTTTATGTTTTATTGCAGGTTGTTGATTTTTAGGACTTGAAGCAAAGCAAATGAAATTTGAAGTCAAAATGACATTTTTTAGGAAATACTCAATGTCGACGGCTCTAAGATGGACCCCGACGACACAAATCTACAGAACTGAGGCCAGAATATACTCAGCACCGATGACGCCAATTGACAGAGAGCACAGAATTAATTCATGGGCCATTGGTGTCTACGACGCCATTGTTAGTGCAAGATCTATTTCTAGAAGATTTGATAAATTTGGATGATTTTTGAAGAGTTTTTGGATGCACTTATTGGAAAACTGACATTAGCTCTATTTAGGGCAAAAATTGATCAGAAAACTCCCTGTTCCATTAGTCATTTATTTCTTTAGAGATTTGAGTTTTTGTGGTGAGTTTAAGTGTGAATTATTTTCTAAGAGTTGTTAGAGAGGGAGAGAAGTGAGATATTTCTTCTTCCTACATCTTCTAAGAGAGACCAAGAGCATTTTAAAGAGAGAAAGAGTTCAAGTGAGGTTACAAGAGATTTGCTTTAAGAAAGAGTTTCAGAAAAGTGTTGTTTGTTTATTATTGTTGTATGAACTTTCTTTTATATATAAAATTTATGTTTTGTTGAATCTTTCTCATGAAGTTTGAGTAGTTTCCTTTATCTTTCTCCTTACTCTGAGATATGGTGAAATGAAGAGATAATTTGGATGTGCCAATTTTAAAATATAAAAATAAATCATGATGGTTTTTGAACTCTGTTCTTAATTTACTTTTTGATCTCGCCAATTGAACTGTTAAAATATGTTGTGAAACATATGATCCAAGAAATTGAGTATGAGTTCTACAAAAGAGTGAGAATCACATTTAATTCCATAGTGAAGTATTTCATTCATGGAATTAAGTGAAAATAAATAGAGAAATATACATTGTTGGGCGTAGAATTGGAAATTTTAGGGTGACAGATTAAAATGCCCAATTTTGTCTTACTGTTTAAGAACTAAAGTGAGCGGTTAAGGGAAGTTGGAGCACTGGAGTGAGAGCCAGTATCCTCCCAGCTTAACCATGGATTTATAGACTAAACCTGAGATTAGTCAATGATTCTCTATAACACTGAATCAGGGTAGAGAATTAAAATTTCTCCTATTTGGCGAAATACATATTTAAACCATTTATCTAATCTCATTTTACCAAAAACTCATTGTAGTGAGAAAAATGATTTTTCATATTAGATAACTTCATCACATAATCATAGTTTGATAGTTACTGTTTAAACTTTGCATTTCAGCTTTGCTAGTAGTTAATAATTTAGTTCTGATAGTACATCAAATATTTGAAATTAGTGACAATAATTTTATTTTATTATTGATAATTTCTTAGTTAATTTATCATTTCAAATTTAAAACTTCCTCGTAGGATCAATAATTGGGGCTTAAACAGAAAGTCTTGTATTACTTGATAATGATACGTATACTTGCGTAGAATCCCTACATAAATNCATGAAATTTCTTCTATATATAAAATTTTTGTTTTGTTGTATCTTTCTCATGAAGTCTGAGTTGTTTCCTTTATCTTTCTCCCTACTTTGAGATATGGTGAAATGAAGAGATAATTTGGATGTGCCAATTTTAAAATATAAAATAAATTGTGATGGTTGTTCAACTCAGTTCTTAATTTACTTTTCGATCTGGCTAATTGAAATGTTAAAATATATTGTGAAACATATGATCCAGGAAATGGAGTATGAGTTCTACAATAGAGTGAGAATCACATTTAATTCAATGGAGGAGTATTTTGTTCATGGAATTTTATGCAAATAAATAGGGAAAGATACAATGTTGAGCGTAGAATTTGAGATTTAAGGGTGATAAATTAAAATCCCCAATTTGGCCTAAATGTTTAAGAACTAAAGCGAGTGTTAGCCTTCAGAGGAAGGGAAGTGGGAGCTTTGGAGTGAGAGTCAGTATCCTCCCAGCCTAACCACAGATTTATGAACTAAACTTGAGATTAGCCAATGATTCTCTATAACACTGAATCAGGGTAGAGAATTAAAACTACTCCTATTTGGCACAATACATATTTAAATCATTTATCTCATCTCATTTTACCAAAAACTCATTATAGTGGAAAGATGCTTTTTCATATTAGATAACTTCATCACATAAACATAGTTTGTTAGTTACTATTTAAACTTTGCATTTCATCATTGCTAGCAGTTAATAATTTAGTTTTAATAGTACATCAAATATTTGTAATTAGTGACAGTGATTTTATTTTATTGTTGTGTATTTTCTAGTTAATTTATCACTTCAAATTTAAACCTACCTCATGGGATCGATATTTTGGGCATAAATACAAAGTCTTGTATTACTTGATAACGATACGTATATTTGCGTAGAATCCCTAAATAAATTGCCTAAATTTCTTATTCATAAAATAACGCATCAAGTTTTTGGCACCATTGAAAAGCGGAGTCAACTTTATATATTTTGCACAACTATATCATCATGNTTTATTCATAAAAAACGCATCAAGTTTTTGGCACCATTGAAAAGCGGAGTCAACTTTATATATTTTGCACAACTATATCATTGAGATCATACCCTGCAAAAGAGAAAGAAATTGAATGCTTTAGAATGGATATTAACGAATATTTAAGCCATAAATATTTCACAAAGACATTTAAAAAGAAATTCGAAAAATAATATTTAGAAGATGAGGATAAAATTCAAGATGAGTCAATGGAAGTGAGTAATGAAGAATTGGATTATGTTCAGAAACAATTTGAATTGTTAGATCCTATAAATAACAATAATAATTTGATTTCATCTATTGAGAAACCTCCTGAACTAGAAATGAAAACACTTCCTACACATTTAAAGTATGCATTCTTAGGAGATTTATCAACATTACCTGTTATTATATCCTCAAAATTAATAGATACACAAGAACATCATATTAAACTGGAAAAAATGTTAATTTATGGTTGCAAGAGGAATTGTACTTGGGCATAAAATTGCAGAAAACGACATGTAAGTAGATCCCGCAAAAATTCAGGTTATGTTAACCTAACTCCCCATACTACTGTAAGAGGATTAGGAGCTTTTTAGGACATGTTGGATTTTACAAGTGATCTATTAAAGATTTTTAAAAAATTACTAAGCTTTTATGCCAACTTTTCGAAAAAGATACAAAATTTTGACTTCAACCAAGATTGCCTTAAAGCCTTTGAAACTTTAAAGAAAAATTTGATCACTGCTCCTATAATTGTTTCACCTAATTTGGAGAAACCTTTTGAATTAATGTGTGATGCAAGTGATTATGCAATTGAAATTTTTTTAGGGCATAGATATGACAAAATTTTTAAAGTTATATACTTTGCTAATAAAACTCTTAATGATGCTCAAATTAATTACACCACCACTAAAAGAGAGTTGATATCAATTGTTTATGCTTTTGATAAGTTTAGATCATATCTAATTGGAGTTAAATGTGTTGTGCATATTGATCACTCAGTTATTAAATATCTGATGCAAAAGAAGGATGCAAAACAAAGATTAATTAAATGGGTACTTCTGATGCAAGAATTTGATTTTGTAGTAGTTATTGACCTCATTTTGGTTGAGGTCTAGCTTTTCCCTCTTTAGTAGCCTAGAGTCTAGCCATAGGACTTTCCTATTGACTATTCTTAGAGAACTAGAAAAAGAACCCTCACCATTAGAAATTCTAAACTCTTCTTTGCTCAACTTGAAGTTCCACATATTGGTCTTAACCTCTAGCACTTAGTAGGTGGGGTCAGTGTGGGGGAACTCAAGGGGAGTCTCTTATAGGATGGCCAGACCGTAGGACTAACTCTGAGTGATCTGGTGATGGTTGAAATGGCTTGCACACACTACACTCTCTCACATACCCCAAACCTTAGAATCCCTTAGTTTGGTCTCCTGACTCCTTCTAGAAAGCTCATATGGATGGACCTATACCCCTGGTCTTTGGCTAAGAGGGTTAGAGCCAGCATATTGAGCATCCAAATGAATCCTCACATGGATCCTATTGGTTTGGTATGGCTTCATGGCTTGTTGGCCTATTTTGGCCCAAAATCACCAAAATACCCCTACAACCCTAATTTTTGCAAAAAAATCTCAAAATTACCCAAAATACCCAAATTTGTCCAAAAATCATATCAAACCACTCACCACTACCTAAATTGACCAAAATTCACCAAAATCACCAAAGTCTGAAAATACCCCAAAAATTGCCAAAATTACCAAAATGCCATTCATGACCCAAAAATTCAAAAAATTCCAAAAATTCCCAAAAATTTCTAATTTCAATTTTTGACAATCAATTTGGCCCAATTTGACCAAATTAATCCAATTTAACTAAAAGCCCCAATTTGCCTTTAAGGGCCCAATGTCCTCAAATTACCCCCAATCTTGGCTCAGTTGACCCCAATCTTGTCCAATTTCAATTCCAAACAAAAATTTAGCATCCCAAATTCTAATATAAACAAAATTCAAGCTCAATTTGACCCAATTGCAAGCTCAATTTTAGCCAAACCAAAAAAGCCCCAATTTTGACCATATGCCTAAATCCATCAAATTAGCCCACCAATTCAAGTCAAAATCACTTGAAATTTTTTGAAATCTTTCATGATATACCCCTACACCAAATTCAACATTCAATTAGCCCTAAATTTTATCCTAAAATCAATTTCAAATTCAAAAGCCCAAGCCCACTATCGACCTCACTTTTGGTTGAGGTTTAGTTTTCCCTCTTTAGTTGCCTAAGGTCTAGCCATAAAACTTTCTTGTTGACTATTCTAAGAAAAATAGAGAAGCAACCCTCAAATTTAGAAATTCTAAACCCACCCTTTCTTACTCAACTTGAAGTTCTACATATTGGTACTAACCTCTAGCACTTAGTAGGTGGGGTCAGTATGGAGGATCTCAAGGAGAGTCCCCATAGGACTGTTTGACCTTAGGGTTGATCCTAGGTGTTGGTCTGGAGCTAGTTCACTCACTACACTCACTATCACCTATATCCACTCACAACCCTAAACCCCTAATTTGTTGAATTTGATCCCTTGATCTTTTGGGAGACTCGTGTAGATGGTACCCTAGACCCACTAGCCCTAAACTAGGGTTTAGCTAAGACCAGTACATAGAGGACCCAAATAGGGATTTCATTGGTCCATAGCTCATGTAGGGTGGTTGGCATCCCAATTCTACCAAAGTTTTCAATTTGACATTTTTACCCTCAAACCTACCCAAATTACATAAACACCCCCAAATCTCAAATTTGGCCAAAAATCTCAATCTCACCCAAAATACCCAAATTTGTCCAAAAATCATTTCAAACCATTTCAAAATACCCAAATTACCCAAAACCACCCAAAATTCCAAAATTACCAAAATACCCCTAAATTTACCAAAAATTACAAAAATATCATTGGCACCCCAAACTTTTCCAAAACCTCCAAAATCACTTCAAATGTCTCCAAAACTAATTTGAACCCTTCAATTGAACCCAATTTAGCCAATTTGACCATTATGACCAAAACCCTCAAATTGCCTTTAAAGGCCCAATTTCACCAAATTCATCCTAAATGTCCATCAATTTGGCCCCAATTCCCCTAAATTTCAATTCTAAACTCAAATTCATCTTTCATTTTACCAATCCAAACCAAATCCAAGCCTAATTAGCCCATGCTTTGAGCTCAATTTTGATCAAAGTCAAACCCCCAATTTTAGCCCCATGACTTAATTTCACTTAATTGAACCCCATAGCCTATTGAATTTGCCCAAATTTGAATCCAAAACTCTTCATTACACTCCTACACATCAAATTGGACCTTCAATTGGCCTTGGTGAAGCCTCAATTTTACTTAATTTTAACCCAAGTCCAAAAATCCCCAAATTTACCCCAATTGGCTATGTCTCCAAATTCCACCAAACTAACTGCCCTAACCCCAAAATTGACACCCAATTTGTGTTGAAAACTCTTCATGACATTCTTATAGACCATTTTCAACCATTAATTTAGACTTAGTTTTTTTTCTTAGCCCAACCCAAGTTTAGTCCAACATGCCCAAATTAATCAAAATCCCAAAATCCTTCAAATTGAGCTTCCAATTGACCTTAAAATTACTTCAATCCTCCACCAAAAATCTTCATGAAAATCAACTACACAATGTTGATCAATCAATTAGGCTCAAAATCATGGTTGGCCTAACCCAAACCCAACTTTTAGCCATCGATGCACAAAAATTGACTTAAACATATCTAAGCCACCAAATTAATGAGCACAACCACCAAGTACACCCTATGGACCAGGCTAAACCCACTTAGAGCAACCAAGATGAGCTATGGACCAATGGTCCCTTGATTTAAGGGATTTCACCCCATATTTGGCATAAACTTGAAATATCTCCTTCATCATCACCTACCCTTAGGAGTTAACCATGATGAGCAACTCCCTGAGCCAAGAAGTGACCATACTCTGGCCAGCACCTACTCAGCCGCCGCAAACTACCACCCCAAGGGAGCCCCAAATGGCCAAAACCAAAACTTGAACTTCCCTGACTTGGTTCACTCCCATTGGCCATTAGAGCTTTCCTTCCCTCCACCTCAACAAGCTTTAACACCCAACTCCAAGCCCTGAGCATCACAAGACAGCCATGGCTTTAAATGAAGTTCTCCACGGCCAAGGAAGAGAGTGCTTGGAACCTTAAAGAAACTCTGCCAAAATCTCAACATAGCTTCTCCAAACAATCCCAACTACAATCCCCTTGCTCTCAGCCATTGATAGCCACCCCTTAGTGTCAATTTCTCCACTGAAATTTGCCTTGAAACCAGGACAGATCTCTCCACATCTCCATAGTGAACCAAAGTCTAATTAATTGTGCACACACCATCCCCACAGTGAAAGAAGATGATTCCCCACAAAAGTCCCCTCTCAAATAGCTTCTAACCTAGCTCTAGACCAACATCTGAAATCGAGCTTGATTGAATTCATACCTAGACAATTCACTAAGACTTGAGACTTCATCCGGAGGTTCGTTGGGTCCAATCAAAGCTACCACAACCATCTGATTGAGGCCTTTCCTCTCAGACAAAGGTATTGAAACTCAACCCTAATCCAAGCTTATTTTGATTCTCTGTTTGTAATGGCTTGATTTCATACTTGATTAATCGTATAGATGTGTTCTTCTTGACTAGATGAAGGTTTATAAACAAACCCCAGAGACTTGGTTGAGTCTAGCTCGAGATATTAAGGTTTTAGTGTGAACAACTTACGGGTTAAGTCACTTGAGGACGATAATGGAGAGTCATTCAATCGCGCGTGTATCCAATGGACGGAGGAGATCGAGCCGGATCAACTATCAGTGCGAGAAGGCGGGCGACAAGGCATGCCAAGGTGGAAAGCGTAGCGAATGGGAGCGCGTCGCGTGTGAGTTCGGAGCCGCCGTAGGTTGAGTTGGCGTCGTGCTGGATAAGTAGAAAAATAGGGATTTTCTGAATTATTTTAAATGCCTAAACTTCAAAAATCAATATCTTTCTCTAAAAAATCATAAAAATAAAAGAAAAATACTCTCTTGCTCAGTGAACAGAGGAGAATAGTGTAGACAAAAAATAAAAATTATTTTCTTATTCCCTGATTTTTAATGAATTAAATACCCTCTGTGGTATTTCAATTCTCCGTGACTAAATATTACCACCATGGCTTGAAATCTTAAGGGTTCATTCCTCGTGATAGAGGGCATGTCTATTAATTTTTCCAAGGTCAGAGGACACCTCTATGCTTCTAGCCCTAATTTTCAAGCTAAGTGACTATTTTGGTTATTTTATTTATATAAGTCAAAATATCACTTGGAAAATTATAGTAATAATTTTAGTAGGTTTCTTATGGTTAGAGAAGTCTAGAAAAAATATTGTGATGTTTTGAATCATCTTGTATATTTCCATATTTAATTAAATGCATATACCTTATATTAATTTATGTAAATCATACACTTATCAATCACTTCCCCACTGTCCATAAAAATTATATTTACTCACTCTAAAAATATCAAAATTATTTGACTTAGTCTAAGCACTAAAAATGGATTTTTAAGGAAACCTTGTATTTTTATATAAAAATAATTATATTAAATTAAAAAAGCTTAGAAAAATTATGAAAATTGGCTCTCTGAGTTCCTTGTAACCAATGGCATTTATTAAAAATAAAATCCATTTTTGTGAAATTATTTTATTTTTAAAATATATTTTGAATTAAAAATAATTAAAATAATCAAAATTTTCAAAAATAAAAAAATGAATCAAAATGAGTGGAAATGTCCCCTGATCACTTAGAATTCATTAGGATATTTTTCCTTATTTTTTTAAGTTAAAATATAAATTTTAAAAGCTTTAAAATGAATATTTCATATTTTCCTATTGAGATAATTATAATAAATAAATTAAAAATCACAAAAATACATAACTTGGTTCTCTGAGTTTTTGAATTCAGAGAATTCCATTTAAAATATAAAAATGATTTTTTGTAATTAAAACATTATTCTCTATTTTAATTTAATCATTGAAATTGATTAAAAATTAAATAATAGTAATAAAATTTAATTTAAAAGAATCATGAAATTTTGTCTAAGTGTTTCTCTGACCTTAGGAGACCTCTAATAATTTTTCCATAAATACAAACTTTATTTTTGGATAGTTAAAATAAATTAACCTTTGAAATTCCTATCTTCTAAATTGAAATAATTATCTAAATTAAATTAAGATTTTAAAAGGTCAACATGTTCTCCTCCAACATTATAATTACCTCATTGATATGACACTTTAAACCCTCAAAGTCATTTGAGTTGTGTTTAATGAGTTATGAGGCGAAGTGTCCCAAGGGCAAAGTGGAAATTTTAGACTTTAGTGCCCTAATCAAAATTTAGGATTAACCAAAGCAAAAATGAGTAATTTTGATCTCAATAAACATATTTGGATGTTTGAAATACAATGGGATTAAAAGGTAGAAACTCATTCACCACCCTTGTACAACATCAATAAAATCATAATCCTCCTAATTTTCACGACTTGAAAATCAATTAAGATCAGACGATTCTTAAGTGATTGGCTTAAGCTAGAAAGAGGATAATTTACTTGCCTTAAGCCCAATGTTGAGGATGGTTTGACCATTTGATAAGAATACATGTCATTTAAATCAAAATTTTGATAATCACCTTTGTTAAGGGCATAGTAGTGATCCAGGCTCAACGTCTAAACTGACTTGATTGGATTTAGAAGATAATATAATGAGTGATTAACATTTTTAAACACTGCAAGTCTGACCTTAATTGTGGGCACCATAATCTTAAATAACCTAGACTTGCTTTAGGGGCACCCACTCACATAACTTTTAAATGAAACATCAATTGACTAATTGAGCATCTTATCCTTGAGATAATTAAATTGTCAGGTTTCACTGAGCAATGAGGTAATCACACTTTAACTTCGGATGATTAATGGAACAATATGATAAGTCCAAAATGAACTGGGAATATCTCCAGAGATCTTCAAAGTGATCTAAGGCCATGCCTTGAGCATTTTGAAATCTACTGGACATTCTGAAAGACAAATTGGACTTGTCATATCTTTCTATAAAATCATCTACTAGGATCTTCCAAGATCCAACAAAATCATAGCTAGGGGTTTGGTAACTAAACCTTCATCTGCCCTTGCAATTTAAGTTCCTTCCAATATTATATACATGCCTTGCAAGTACTGACTTTTCAGGTGGTGGAACGAGAAGACTCGCCAGGTATTACAGTTTACAGTACCATCTTTTCTTGTGCTTCTTACACTGTATTTTTATACTTGCAAAACTCGCATGTTAAATAACGATGTCACCCTGCATGAAAACCAAAACTGCTAGGGTAGCCGTAAAACTAAAACCAAAACTAAAATCAACCAAGATAAAACTCACCTCCACAACATTCAAAACATAAAATAATTCAAACTTTAATCACAAACATCAAAAAACAACAACTGCAACTAAATTAAGACGTCTCTATCAGATGACCGGGAATCCCTCGGAGGAGGTAACCTACAGTTGTTAATGAGATTTCTCACGCTCTAAATGAAAGTATGGAACTCATTGAGTTGAGTTTAGTATATTCATTTGGACTAAGTGAATCCGATAGAAAATAGTGGTACCGGAACGAGGGAACCATAGGATCCTAACCGATGTCGCTCTAATCAACTTTAATATTCCCCATAATATTTAAATGACTATAACCATAGGGACATCTGATTTAACATTATAACTCAACACATTGGAAAACTTAAATTCATCATGACGAGGAGCTTGAAGCTAGCATTATGGGCAGCACAACCATCTTCAACAGTAAGAGGATCTACAACAGCATATGTTTCTTTAGAATTAAACAACAAGCCATAGGATTTTGAGGTTGTTTGCTTATGCAACATAAATCTTTAACTTTTCTTTAGGCCTTTGTATAGCTCTGTTGTACAATATAAGTCGTAACTCGTCTTAGGATTTTGAGGTTGTCGTTTGTCACGACTTAAATCCTCACATATTCCAGGCTATTTGTATGGTCGTTTCACATAAATGTAAGCCCTGAACAAATAAAATTTGTAGGATGAAACACTTAAATAATTTCTCCTCAAAATTGAAGCCAAACTATATGATAGCATGGGAAGTCACCGAGGTTCTCCTCTGGATTTATGACATCCCCTAGTTCTTGCTCCTTTGGACTCTGCAACAAAATGATCCAAATTTGAGTCATTTTCCTTTCACACCTCTATATCCAATCTCATCGAAAATTCCTATCTTTTGACCTCTTTAAAGATAATATTCCTTGATTTTTATCAAGAGTTTTATTAGGTGACTTCGGTTATCTAAAAAGTAATTAACTATAGGGGTTTGCCCTTATAGGCAGCTTTTCCAAACCCAGCTTAATATAAACCCAATTTATTTCTTCATATTAAATAGGGAAACTTGTCGACAAATAAAAATGGTTTCACAGACCAAACAGATGTCATATATTTCTTAGTTTATTTGATCGAGCCTCATCCTGAAGTCTTGTGTTTATCCTTCGGGATAGATATAGGGTTTAAGGTGCAGTGCTCTTTCATTTAAACTACGAAAAATATGGGGTCGATTTGATTTCATATTTTTCTAATATAAATATATATATATATATATATATATATTAAAAAGTTAAATTCTTATTTTTCTTTAGGATCAAGTTTTTGGTTTTGTTGCAAA
>JXCR01109212.1:3687-31295 GCA_002079205.1 Phalaenopsis hybrid cultivar
GAATAATGGGCATGTGGGGAAGGGGATGTCTGATAATCCAATGAACTCCATTTTCATTCCGACGAAGAAGAAGGTGGAGCAGTCGTTGATACAGAGCGTGGGAATCACAAAGATTGGATCTTTTATTGAGGCGAGCAGCGGTTTTGGTCAGTCTTCTGATAGCATTCATTGCCATCATGGCATCATGTCTGCTGAGGTCCTTGTTTCCATCTCACCCTCTCTCTCTCTCTCTCTCTCTCTCTATGAGAAATTTGCACACATACCACCCAATTGTTATGTATTTACAAGTCTAACAAAGGTGGGCAAGGTGTCCTCTTTGACTCAAAATGGGATGGGAGGGGCTAAGACCACTAAAGGCGAGATAATATTTCCGGAGAGACAACTAATTTTCAAAAGGGAAAAAATGTCAAATTGCCCTCTCATATAAATAAAAATCTGAATTTGAGGGGGTATGAACCCTACTTGGGTCTGCCCTTGCTAACATATAATGTTTGATGTTTACATTTATGATGATCTGCATGCATAACATTTAATTCCTATGTATTTTTGTATTTGACACCTAATTTTAGTTTTTGCACGCATTGGGCTTTATCTATGCATGAAAAGAGAAAATAATTTTATCTATGCATGAGAAAATGTATTTAAAGTTAAAAAAGGTGTATTTTTGACATGCTATGAATGATTTTTGAGGTAAAAATGTAATAAGTGAAGTTTTGGTGTTAGAATATGTAAATACATTTGAATTGGGTGGTATGTATGTAAATGCCCCTTACATTTATAACACTTTCGTATCATAAAGTTATGCATGAAAAATAAGTATTTTACTTTTACAAAGTTAGCATAATAATACATTTTACACAATGTTTAGGATCACATACAATCACTTTCTAAGGGTATATCTAAAACATAAAGTTTGATATTTACATTTAGGAAGATTTACATGCGTACCACTCAATTTTTATTTATTTTTGTATATAACACCTAAATTTTAGGTTTTACATGCATTGAACTTTATAAAAAATCTTACTATGCATGAGAAAATGTATTTCTAGTTAAAAAAAGTGTATTTTTGATGTGATTTGAATGATTTTTGTGGTAGAAATGTAAAAAAGTGAAATTTTGGTGTTAGATGTGTAAATACATATGAATCCGGTGGTACATTTATAATATTTTGATGTGATGAAGTTGTGAATGGAAGACATATTTTACATATATGTTATATATGTATATATGAAACATGTTAGACATATAAATATATAAGAATTATGAGCAACATATAGGAAGATGTACATGCATATCATGCATTTTAAGGTGCAATTACACTTTTTAAAAGTTAAAATGATGGTATTTTTGATACGATGCCAAGAAATATGGGTGCTACACATCTCGAAGGTAATTAAAACTTAGGGGTTACATATGTAAATGCATAGGAGTTGAGTAGAATATNATGGATGATTAGAAGATGAGTTTGTTGTGTAAAACAAGTTAAATTGTGTGCTAAGTTGCCTTGTCCTTATTATGTATTATTCTTGATGGAAGTAAATCGAGATTTCAAGTCGAGTCGGCTGCATGAATTATTTTTCTCCATCGTGTCGTATTGTATGTCATATTTTCATTTATTCTGATAAATTAAGATCACTTTTTTATTCGATAAAACTAAGTCTTTTTAATGCAAGTGAAATCTAAAACATCCATTCTCCTATCAAAGTCCTCAGATGATTGACATTCTAGACATTCAAAATATTACAGTGACAATTACAATATATTTATATTTGAAAGAGTCAGACCGTAGCTAACTTCTAGCCAAGATTGGTGAAAAAATACAGATTTCAATGATAATTTTTTCGAAAAAGTTGTCAAAATGCAATTTAGCAAAGAAGACAAAAATACGATGCGATGTCGCATCGCCGCCCCAAATGAACCTTAAATCATTCATACATGATTGCCACTTAAACTATTCCAACTCTTTCATGGGTATATTTGTTTCGTATTTTGTTTTAAAAGTAAAACAACTCATTCACCCGAGCAAACTCATATCAACAACTTACATGCCGAAACATATATCATTGCAGCTCACCACCAACTTACAAAAATAAATAAATAAATAAAAAAATAAATAAATAAACAATATATATTTTCCATGTACTAATCATTCTGCGGCTAAATTCATCAAATTAAAATGCAAATTTTCAGTTCTTTTGAATTTAAGAAATGGTTCAAATGCTCATAAAATCACACAAAATAATGCTTTAAAATTGAAAATTGATTAAGAACAAAATGACATAATTTATTAAAAAAAGATATAAAAAAAGGAAATTTACATTTATACCACACAATTCTTATACATTTACATATCAAACGCCTAAACTTTCATATTTACATTTATAACACTCGAGCGACATGATCCTATGCATGAAAAGATGAATTTAACTTTAAGCTGAAAGTAGCGCGGGTGCTTTTGACGTGATATCAAAGATTTAAGTGGGTAAATATGAAAATTTTGGTGTTAGATATGTAAATACGCAACTGTGTGTGTGGTGTGCNTCGTAAAGCACACCCAAGGAATAGAGTGTAAAAGTGTGAGAGAGAAAGAGTAAGAGAGTGAAAAAGTGTCTGGATTAGTTTGAATAGTTCATTAGCCTTTTGCCGTAGAAATAACTCCCTATTTATAAATTCGGGGGGTGTCATGCGTACAATTTTTTGCCTACCACTGTTTCAAGTAAGGACCTTATGGGATATTTTTGGTCATAATAGATACATGAATAAAATAATAAATTAATAAATAAAATGAAAAGTACCTCTGAATTAACTGTGGCATTTTCCAGTCGCTTGAAACTAGGCCTTCAATCGGCTTGTTTGAGGATCTTCGATCTATCAGACAACAGGCTTCGGTCGGCCGAACTTTGAGCTTTTGATATGTTGAATTGAAGGGATTTAGTCGGCCATCCTAAGGACCTTCGGTCGACCACGATAGAGACTTTTACTCATCTCCGCTAGGGACCTTCAGTTTGCCCCGCTGGGGGCCTTTGCTCGACTGACTTTCTCTCGATGCGATTATCAATTACCATTCCCCTTGCACGACTCCTGTAGCCATGATGAGACTAGCTGACGGGCACATGACACTGTTTCTTAATCCAACGGGCAACTCTACCCCTCCAATAAAAAGTTGTCGGGGAGTGTGTAGGTATCGTATTAGGTGCTTACACATGTAAAGGGCTTTTGAGGTTATCACCGAGGTGATTCGTGGTGTTGTTTCGAGAGGCTTGATAGTTCTGTCTTGGAAGATGTTCCCTGGTCCTTATCTGGAGACGTTATTGTTTAGTAGGTTTTGTACACTTTCTTGTAGTATCCTTGGTGAGGTACGGGATTTCATGGTTTCATGTTGATATGATTATTGGTTTCTCGTGTGTCATTGTTGATCACACCTTTATCTTTTTGGACTATATGGTTCCATTGAGATTCGTGCTGACATATCATGTGTGTACATTCATGACAACATTTCAACATTAATGTGGACAATAATGAATTTTTTTTATTGCATTCTATCAAATAAATTTTCTAGTTCCTTACATTCAATTTTTGGTTATTTGCAAGAGAAAATATTTGTCAAAAATTTCTTAATGAAATTTTACTCTTAATGCAAGATTTATTTTTTTTATTTAGAAGATGATTATATTTTAATTTTGTAACACTATTTTCCGTTTAAAAATAATTAATTATGGGCTCATTATGTTTTTCTTTAAAATGGAACGATATGTTACGTAACTAGATAGNACCATTAATTTTGGACTTGCCAAGTTTTTAATAACCCATAATAGAGCACATACCTTCTAACCACGAAAATTGTGAGGTGATGTCACCTTACTTTACCTTGATACATTTTTGGGGATAACATTCTTCATGAGAATGTTATTATTCATGCTATATTTTGCTACAACAGCTCGAACAGGCTAATATTATTTTTATTTGACTATAAATACTATTACGTGGCACTTGTGAAAAAAAATCTAATGATCTTTGATGTAACATACTTCATTGTTGAATACGAGATTGTCCCGTAAAGCACACCCAAGGAATAGAGTGTAGAAGTGTGAGAGAGAAAGAGAGAGAGAGTGAAAAAGTGTCTGGATTTGTTTGAATAGTTCATTAGCCTTTTGTTGTAGAAATAACTCCCTATTTATAGATTCGGGGGGTGTCAAGCGTACAATTATTTGCCTACCACTGTTTCAAGTAAGGACGTTATGGGACATTTTTGGTTATAAATAGATAGATGAATAAAATAATAAAATAATAAAATAATAAATAAAATGAAAAGTACCTCTGAATTAACTATGTCATTTTCCAGTCGCTTGAGACTAGGCCTTCAATCGGCTTGTTTGAGGATCTTCGGTCTATCAGACAACAGGTTTCGGTCAGCCGAACTATGAGCTTTTGATATGTTGAATTGAAGGGATTTAGTCGGCCATGCTAAGGACCTTCAGTCGACCCCGATAGGGACTTTTACTCATCTCCGCTAGGGACCTTCAATTTGCCCCGTTCGGGACCTTTGCTCGACTGACTCTCTCTCGATGCGATTATCAATTTCCATTCCCCTTGCACGACTCCTATAGCCATGATGAGACTAGCTGACGGGCAAATGACGCTGTTTCTTAATCCAACGGCCAGCTCTACCCCTCCAATAAAAAGTTGTCGGGGAGTGTGTAGGTATCGTATTAGGTGCTTACACATGTAAAGGGCTTTTGAGGTTATCACCGAGGTGATTCGTGGTATTGTTTCGAGAGGCTCGATAGTTCTATCTTGGAAGATGTTCCCTGGTCCTTATCCGGAGATGTTATTGTTCAGTAGGTTTTGTACGCTTTCTTGTAGTATCTTTGGTGAGTTACGGGATTTCATAGTTTCGTGTTGATATGATTCTTGGTTTCTCGTGTGTCATTGTTGATCACACCTTTATCTTTTTGGACTATATGGTTCTATTGAGATTCGTGCTGACATATCATGTGTGTACATTCATGACAACATTTCAACATTGAATTGGATAATAATGAATTTTTTTTATTGCATTCTATCAAATAAATTTTCTAGTTCCTTGCATTCAATTTTTGGTTATTTGCAAGAGAAAATATTTGTCAAGAATTTCTTAATGAAATTTTACTCTTAATGCAAGATTTCTTTTTTTATTTAGAAGATGATTATATTTTAATTTTGTAACTCTATTTTCCTTTTAAAAATAATTAATTATGGGCTCATTATGTTTTTCTTTAAAACTGAACCATATGTTACGTAACTAGATAGAAAAATTTCAAATTCTGTTCTTGAAAAAAAAATTTCATATTGGAGTAATATCATATGCCTGAGTTAAATTTAATTTAGAATAACCTCGTTTACCTTCTTTTGCCCATTTGGACGCCTTCGTTTTTATTTTAAATTAGTGACATTGAAAAAAAAAAACCTAGTCATTGAATGTATCATCTTGAAGTGAGAGGATGTTTGAGCTTTCACATCTTACTTATACGTCTCTGTTTTTATTTTAAAATAAAGATTTTTAATATATTTTATAACGTGTATTCAATTAATTTCAATAATGAAATTGTAAAGAACAATTTACTATTAATTTTTAAAAGGTTTAAACTAATTTACTGACACGTTAATTAACAGAGAAGAGAAATGAATAATTAAAAACAAGAAAAAGATGAAAAAATTGTCTATCCTATCTAATTGCTCTTATTTTCTCTCTCCGCAAAAAATGTCAACATTAAATATTTTCTAAAAGCAAACAAACTTATTCCAATTGACCAATATTACTTTGAAGCTGACAAACTTATCCATTGACGTGGCTTCCAAAAGGTATAATTTATTGGGCTAAATTTTCCAATCATTCAATTTATCACCTAATTGTTTGGGTCTTTCCTTTAGTTGAACACATGTGTCATTCCATAAAGACATCTTGGTAGATAAGTGAATACAATATTTTATTAGCTCATGTGTTAAGTGTCTTTGAATGATGCCCAAGGAATAGAGCATGTGAAGACAATGAAGGAGAAGAGAGCGAATAGTAGAAATAAGCGTCTAGAGTCTATTCATATAAAATGTTGTTTTTTTTATAGGTATAGGAGACACCTCGAGTATATAACTTCCTTTTCGACATTTCTTACGTAATGAAATGTAGGGCCAAAAGGGTAATTTATAGGTACATTAAACTAGACTAATAAACAATTACTGACTAACGACAGCATGCTTGTTATTTGTTGACCTATGTTTGTCTGCTTTACGATGATCGGTCGAACCACTTGATGGTGATATGAGGGTTCTTTGGTTGGATATCCCCACAATTTTTTCTCGAATCTGAGTTCGCTCGCCTCATTTTCCGAATGATAAGGCATCTTTCATTCGGCCCACCCTGCGGGTGTCTTTCGTTCGACCGACACTATTGGCGTCCTTCATATGGCCCACCATGCGAGTGTCTTTCATTCATCCTTCTCATTGGTTGGCCTACTGACTAGCAAACGACTCGACAGAGTTCCGCGACGATCTTCTAGCTTTGGCGTTAATCTTATTGATCATTTAATTTAGTTTGTTGACTGGTTCTATCACATCTTGTTCGGGGACCCACTTTATTTGTCGTGTTCCTCAATTTTGTTGAGATCCATGCTGCCGCGATTCAGTAATACATATCTAGCTCACAACTTTATTGGTTTTTTTAAAAGCGACAACTGTCATAAAAATAAGAATGTTAAATACAATATTAAATTCAAATTTAACGTTTGAAACTAGCAGTTAATAACAAGATTTCTTGGATTTCCGTAGAACAACAACCTCTAAATGGGCTACCAATAGTAATTGGGGTTTCTGGATTTCCTCTTGGTTCAAAGCTTTAGTCGTTCCTCATAGCATGTGATCTGATGGCGAGGGGTAAGAACAACAATTGAACTGATCTGCAATTACGCAATATTTTTATTCCAGAATATGACAAAAAAACTTGACTCAATTTATATTTAGCGGTTAGTGTGACAAATAAAATGTTATAAAAATAAAGTAATAGTTTTCACACCAGCGGCACTACGCAAGTATACGTATCATTTCAAGTAATATAGAGTTTTCTTTAAAAACCCTAATATCTATCGTACGGGAAAAACAATAATTTTATGTATGTGACTACGAAAAGCCTTTACTTTAAATAGTGGAATAAATTCTAGGAAAATATGACAGTAATTCAGGTGTGAAATAATGTTTACTAGTTCCTACAAGTGCAAATTAAAAGTATAGGCAGAGATTCGAAAATAATTAAAATTAGAAAATGCAATATATGTAAAGAGACTTTCTCCTTGCAAATAATTCATAATCAGTGTAAGAATGCAAATGTTCAGAAGTTTAACTGATGTATTGTAACAAATAGGAGCAATTCTATTTTATATCTATTTCGAGCATAAAGAACATTGACTAATCTAAAGTTAGTGTCGGCATGCATAGTTGATGGGTAGGTTCTAGCCTCTCACCTCTAGGTTATCCACTTTGCTCTCTCTATAGGTGCTACGTGACCCTTAATTCCAATCTCTAGACAAAATTGACAAAATCTAGCCTATCACCCTAGAAACATCAAGTTTACGTCCATCAAATTTTATCTCTCTATCTATTTGCACTCTCTCTCGGGCGATCGCGATGGCTCTTTCTGAAGTGAAATGTGGTACTCATTAGTTAAAGAAATCTTTGCCGTCTGAGGTCTGTAATTCTCAACAAATTTTAATAAAACAAATTACCAATTTGCAAAGTAAATAAAGATTCGATAAAAATACCATCACAAATTTGTGAAATAAAAAGAAGTTTTTTTTTTTTAAAACAACAGGCTCTAATTTTATTATACAATAAAAATAAAAATACAAGCCGGGGAAAAAGGTCCCAACACACACACCCTACAAATGCACAAAGAAAAAAAAAAGGTTCTAAACAAATCAAATCCACCAAATTATTACTTTTTATTGCAAGGAAAAAGAGGAAAACTACTCAAAATTCATGAGGATATAAAAACAAAATATATTTATAAAACTTAAATCCAACATATAAAAGAAAAGATACAAAAATTTATCTCAAATGTTTCCCCAGCACTCCTCCGAAGTTCCCTGACTTCTCTGACTCCACAAGACTCTTATAAGACTCACAATACTTCATAAATCACAAAGACTCACAAAGACTCATGAAGGTGGCCGCCCACGACTTATAGACTCCTTTATTTTGTCCAAAATTAATTCCATTATATAGAGCTTCGAAAATCACCATGGGTTGCTTTAGACATCCTTTCAAAATTTTTCTAAATTCAATGAATATAAATGTAATCGTTTCTGGTGCCTAGGCGCCAAACNTAAATGCACAAAGAAAAAAAAAGTTCTAAACAAATCAAATCCACCAAATAATTACTTTCTATTGCAAGGAAAAAGAAGAAAACTACTCAAAATTCATGAGGATATAAAAACAAAATATATTTATAAAACTTAAATCTAACATATAAAAGAAAAGATACAAAAATTTATCTCAAATGTTTCCCCAGCACTCCTCCGAAGTTCCCTGACTTCTCTGACTCCACAAGACTCTTATAAGACTCACAATACTCCATAAATCACAAAGACTCACAAAGACTCACGAAGGTGGCTGCCCACGACTCATAGACTCCTCTATTTCGTCCAGAATTAATTATATTATATAGAGCTTCGAAAATCACCATGGGTTGCTTCAGGCATCCTTTCAAAATTTGTCTAAATTCAATGAATATAAATGTAATCGTTTATGGTTCCTAGGCGCCAAACTGTCATGACTAGACATCAAACTGTCACGCCTAGTCGCCAACTTCGATTTTCATATGACACCTAGGCGTCGGCTCGGCTATTTTTTACAATAAACTTGATTTGACACATTTTGCTCATTTTTAATGTATTTTTGTTCTTAAACTTTTTTTCTTACGCCTGTAACAAAAAAACACAAATAATATTTTTCATTAAAGCATAATATCCTAAAAAATGGGTATAAAATGTGCATATAAAATAGATAGTTTTAAGGAGCATCAATTCCCC
Source organism: Phalaenopsis hybrid cultivar (assembly GCA_002079205.1). NCBI lineage: Eukaryota > Viridiplantae > Streptophyta > Magnoliopsida > Asparagales > Orchidaceae > Phalaenopsis > Phalaenopsis hybrid cultivar. The sequence continues at coordinate 12,747 of JXCR01109212.1, forward strand.
TAAACTTAAATGTTTCTTGTCCTCAAAGAACTCTTTTACTAAATAAAACATTATAACATGTGATAGTGGGTTTCATTTAAAGATTCTTATAGCTCTTATCGTATAAATGTGATAGTAGAACTTAAGAAAATTTTTTTAATAACTTAGGTTATAACCAAATTATAAGAATATTCAATAATCAAGTCTAGGAATTCTGACTTTTTATTCATTTCAAAAATAATTATAATTTGTCATACTTCGAAATCTTAGAAAAAGTAAAAAAATAGAATTTTATGAGAACTCTATTAGTAAAGATATAAATACTTTAAAAATGTAAATAAGCTTAGAAATGGAGTTAAATTTGTTATTTTAAGTTGATTCAAATGAAGTCAGTTTTTTATTAAACATTTTCTCATGCTTTTGCTCACATATTTTTTTATTTGTTTTTTCTTTTTATTTTATTTTTATTTTTCTTTTAGGATATTTTTAATCCTTAATTTTTTTTTTTCTTTTCATTCTATATGAGGATTACTATATCTAGATATTCCTTAATGATTTTGAGCTTCACTATCCTCTTCTTAAAATTAAAACCCACCACATTTCTTTACTTAAAAATGTGTATTAGTTTAAAAATTATTTTTCAAAGAGTCTCCAATTCTTTTTGAATTGTTTATCTAAGATTTCATAGCATTTCAAAAATACAATTTCTCTACTCTGAATAATAAAAGCATAATCCTAATTTTCATATCAAACACCTTAACTTTTGAATTACTTCTTGCTACATGAAAATTTTACTTAAGACTATTATAACATTATAGGATCAAAAAGATAGTCTTCTAAAATTAACACCACATATATCAGACTATGTTAAAATAATTTAAAAATATTGTTTACGGAGGACAAATAAAGTTTAGTTTTTTGTTTAAAAAAAAATTCTCCCTCTCGCTTCCCCCAAAACATAAATTTTTAAATAATTTAAAACATTTATGTAAATATTAAGCATGAAGTGAGAAAAGATTGAAAGTTCTTCACATAGAATAGTACAAGTACAATTAATAAAAATATGTGCTGAGCAGTAGAAAATCTAAATTAAGACATGTGGATCATGAAAATTTGTAATGTAAAAGACTACTCTAACACACAAGCAAACTAGATGAACAAGAGCAAATACAGTAGTAAAAATAAAGTATAGAAAGCAGTTCTACATAAAACATACATCAAGAGTCTGCTATAAGAAAGATTTAAAAGTCACATGTACATCTGATAAATAAGTTTAATCTAATCCTCCTCCTCCTCATCATCAAATCTTCATCCATGGATTTGCAGGGCTCATATGGAGAAAATTGAGGGCATGTAAGAAACTCAACTAAATGATATTACTTCATTAATTCCTTGTCATATGTCGCATCATAATCACTCTTTCTCTGAACATATTCTGCCATATGATCAAATTTTATATCCAAATCCTGCATTCCACTCTGTATCATAAATATTTTTGACTGGTGCTCCAAATATCTCTCATTCAACACATCCCAGAAACCAGGTGGAGGATCAATAACAAATGAAGTAGGTCTAGAAGTAGAAGGCTGAGAAGTAGATGGTGCATCAGGAGCTCTACCTTTAGGTCATCCATAAACATCAATATTATCCTTCTTAATAGGCTTAAGTGGCTTCAACAGCTTTTCCTTAAATATCAAACTTTACTCCAGAATTTGCAAATAGTAAAAATTAAAGAAGGAAAACCCAAACCTACAGTAGTATTGCTCTGGCAGAAGCATTAACTGTCTCAAAAAGAACAAAGCCAACATCAATAGGTTTCATTTCTTGGATGCAATAATTCAATGTGGCTCTTTCACGTGTCACCTCACTCAAATTGTTAGAAGGAAGGAGGCGGACTGAAATAAAATAATATCGGCCTTTGAAGTGGCATTGAGCATGGAAGAAGAAAAATTTTCCTTATATCATTTTGAATCTTCCAGGCTCTACGTCCATCAGTTAGATATGCAATAATTTGGTCTAACTTTGTTTCATATGGTGTATACTCAAAATAGAAGCAATCTATAGTACGAGGCAAACCATTCACCTCATTTATCCGCTCAGAAGTAGACTCAACCCCTCTTCCTTAAACAAAATCTCATCATCAGTAGCTTTAGGAAAATTAGTATAAAATTCTTGTACCATAGAAATGACAACTATCGCAGTGAAATAACAGAAGTTCTCTTAGTGCCAAGCTACAATCACATTCTCAATAGCACCTACGGGTCTTTAAAAACTTCGCTTTTTAATGAACTTCCTTGACAATGCAAATTCGTTGTAACAAATTTGTGCCTTGATATTCACAAACTATGCATGGTCAAAAACTTCTTTTCCCTTTCCTCGCTTCGTCTTAGGACCCATCTAAAAATTCAAGAAAAATTTTAAAATTTTTTTAAAAATAAGATTAATGGCTTCCTACATGTTCTTTTAAGTAAATGAGGCTTAGATTCATGGATTTTTCACTACACAATCCAAGAATTTGCCATTTTAGACCTCCACTCTAGGTGTGAGAAAATTCATGGTAAAATCATAAAATAACTATGCCAAAATGAAGATCTAACCCCAAGAAGATAAAATCTAGTGGAAGAAGTCCAAAAGCTTGAAGATTTGAGCACAAAGGGTAACCCTAGGATTGGTTTTCACGAAAAGGAAGATGAAGATGGAGCTTAGGTGTCAAAAATGGCATGAGCTCGATTTAAATTGTGAAATAAAGGTGTTTCAGCTGGTTCAGTTGAACCGATGCCTGGGCGCTGGTTTCGGCGCCTAGGCACCCTGCTGTCTCGAAGTCTGACGCTTACACACCAGTTCTGGTGCTTAAGCGCCAGACCCGAAATTTCTTATGGTTGAATTTTTAATGCGTAACAAAACAAGATTAAGGCCTCTAAACTAAAATTACCTATTAATTTATCATCAAACCTCATATTTATGGTCTCTCCAACATCTTCTAACTTCCACTTATTCAATTATAATTTTCGATCCAAGATTGATTCCACCATTCTAATAATGAATTTCACAAACATAATTTTATTAATAAACACTAAGTGACAGTACAACAGACACTAGAACAAAACACAACATCAGAAACTAAAAACTAACAATCACTAATTCAAATATTAAATTACGTAGCACATGACAAATCAAATACTAAAGTCGACACAAACAAGTAGACAAACACTAGAATCCTTCAAAATATAATCCTTTGTTGACCTCATTTTCATCCTCTTCTCCAATATTAAATAGTTGCGATCAAACGTGTGGAAGAAAGGATCACGAGGGAATTCCATACTCATCTTTTGGTAAATCCAATTGTTTTCGCTATACATGGTTACCTAATAATCCTGATAGTACGCCATGTGATTGGATTGGAGTTCCATTAGCCACTACAAGTGCTAATACTGATTATACATCTCATGCAACTTGTGCATAAGTGATAAATTCTCCTCAATCTTACCCAATTTGCTCGTCATCCTTTCCAAACTCAACGCTAAAAATCATTGAAATAGTTTTGAGCATCTTTGTGCACAAACTTATCTTCATTGGCCTTATTATTATTCTTACTCTCCATTGAAGCAAGTAAATGGACTAAAGAACTCAATCTCCCTCTTAACTCTTCTCTAAGGCCTGATTTTTGAACTTTGGGTGATTGAGGATGATGATAGGGCAGTTTAAATACAAAGGAATAGGTAAAAACTACTTTAGGCGATTTTTTCCATGTCTAGATACTGTGGCGCCTAGGCGCCGGATTCTGGTGCCTAGGCGCCAGTGCCTTACTATGCACTGTTTCGCCTTATGTCAAATTTTTCAAGTCTCCATCATGTTTAAATCATCAAATAATGTTTTATATGCCTCTTTAACTATAGGAAGACACGACAATACAACCTTAACAAACATAAATCAATCCACACAAATTATAGTGGGTTGCCTCGTAAGAAGCGCTTGGTTTAACGTCGTCAGCCCGACGTATCCAAATATTTTATTCGGACTGACCCAGTATCAAGTTTTCTTTATGAGAAGACATATTTTCACCAACCAAAAAGGAGGTCAACAACCGACCATCAACATTGATGATGAAGAAAGCTCCGAGGAGGAAATAATGATGATAAAATAGAGGAAACCATAGTACGAGATATTCTTGGAAGATGTTGAGAATAGTGAATATGAGTCAATGTATGATTAGATCAAGCACTATGTGAATGTCATGACCCTTACTTTGATTCTCCCTCAAAACGTCGAGGGTTTAGGGGTCAAGGAAGTCCGTAGCGCTAGTTCAAAGCCGATTAAGTTTTATCGTGCTTCTACTTCTGCTAATCTTGAAAATTATGTAAATTTAGAAGAGGAGTCTAATGAATTAATGAAATTACCTTTTGGTTAATTTTCTCATTGTGTACAAAGGTTGATTCAACAAGGATGTTTACTAAAACAATTGCCAAAAGATAAAATACAACTTTTTGAAAAATTGTGAAATGTCAAAAGTTGAATTCCCAACTCGAAAGAGGGTCGAGATCAGAGACGTGGACGAGCAAGAGCCAATTTAATTGTTGAAAACATTGATGATGAAAAAAGTTTAGAGGATGAAATAATGATGAAAAAATAGAAGAAACCACAGTACGAGATATCCTTAGAAGATACAGAGAAAAGTGAATATGAGATAATGAATGATCAGATGAACCACTATGTGAACGCCATGTCCCTTACTCTGATTCTCCCTCAAAATGTCGAGAGTTTAGAGGTCAAAGAAGTCAATATATGTTCGTTTACTTTAATTATACGTTCAATTTACGGATATTTAATATCCATAACACCAAAATGTTAAACTTTTATCACAATAAATGACATCATCCACCTGGATTTAAGTTTTCCATGAAATAATTTCATTCGGGTATTGTATAATAAAACTTCTTATACATTCTCGAAATCCTTTCTTAAAATCTTTCGATCATGTCAATTAATAATCTTTTCTTTATAAATTTTAGCATTTTCATGAGATTCATTCCTAATTTCCTCGAGCTCATTTAATTGCAACAATCGTTGCTCACAAGCATCTTTTAAATTATAATTAAATTCTTTTATTGCCCAAAAAACTTTATGTTCAAACTCAACGGGTAAATGACAAGGTTTTCCGAATATGAGCCTAAAAGATGACATTCCAATATGAGTTTTATAACTAATCTTATAAGCCCATAATGCAGAATCAAGTCTAGCTGACCAATCAGTTCTATTATGATTTACAATATTTTTCAAAATTCTTTTAATTTCACGATTAGATACTTCAGCTAAACCACTAGTCTGTGGGTGATAATCTGTGACAATTCGATGTTTAATTCCATATTTTGTCAAAATTCTAAAATTTTTAAAGTGACTTCCCTTATCAGTACTGATCACTCTTTGGAATTCCAAATCTAGTAAATATATTTTTGTTTAAAAATTTTGAAACACTCGCAACATCACAACGGGGCAAAACAACAGCTTCAATCCATTTAAACACATAATCCACTACTAATAAGATTTAAATTTTTTTTGAAGATGATACAAATGGTCTCATAAAATCTAATCCTTATAAATCAAATATTTTTACTTTCAAAGTAAAATTTAGATTCATTTCATTTCTTTTAGAAATATTGTCTACTCTTCGACATTGATCACAAGCTTCCACATTAGTATTAACATCTCTAAACAATGTAGGTCAATAAAATCCAGAGTGTAAAATTTTAACTGCAGTTTTATCCACTCCAAAATGTCCCCCAAAATCAGATTTATGACATTTTTAAATAATTTCCTGGGTTTCTGTAATTAGTACACATCTTTAAATGACAATCTCGACATTTTTTATATAAATAAGGTTCATTCCAAAAGTAAAATCTTGCATCATGAATGAACGTTTTTCTTCTGGTGGCTTGTTAATCCATATGGTATGATGCTACTAAGTAGTTAATTAAATCTGCATACCACGATATATGTCACTCAGCAACAACATATAGTTGTTCATCAGAAAAATTTTCATTTTTCATCATCAATATTTTTATAATTCTTCTGTCCAAGTCTCGACAAATGATCAGTGATTTGATTATCAGTGTATTTCTTATTCATTACCTAAAAATCAAACTCTTGCAGTAGGACCCATCTGATTAATCTTGATTTCACATCCTTTTTTGACATAAGATATTTAATTGTGAAATCAACACTATGCACAATACATCTGGCTCCGATAAGATATGGTATAAGTTTACCAAAATCATATTGCCAATAACTCTTTTTCAGTTATTGTGTAATTAATTTGAGCTTCATTAAAAGTTTTACTAGTATAATTTATAACTTTAAAAATCTTATCATATTTTTATCCTAAAACAGCACTAATAGCTTAATCACTTACATCACACAGTAACTCAAATGGTTTCTCCCAGTTAAGTGAAACAATAATGGTGCTATGATTATTTTTTTCTTTAATAAATTCTAAGTGTTTATGCATTTATTATCAAAATCAAGATTCGTATCTTTTTCTAAAAGTTGTCATAGAGGCGTAACAATTTTTAAATCTTTAACGTGCTATCGGTAAAATCCAGCATATTTTAGAAAACTTCTTTTTTCTTTTACTGTAATATGAGGGCATAATTCAATAATAACTTGAATTTTTACTAAATCTACTTTCATTTCATCTTCAGAAATCTTATATCTTAACACAATTTCCCCTCTAACCATAAATTATCATTTTTCCCAATTGAGAACAAAATTTATTTCTTCACAGCGTTTTAGAACCTTTACTAAATGATCTAAACATGAATCAAAAGAGGATCAAAAAATTGAGAAGTCGTCGATAAAAACATCTATTCCTTTCTCAATTAAGTCGCAAAAAATAGACATCATACACCTTTGAAAAGTTACAAGTGCATTGCATAAACCAAAAGTTATTCTTCTATAAGCAAAAGTCCCATAAGAACTAGTAAGTGTCATCTTTTCTTGATCCTCGGGAGCAATAGGTATTTGGTGATACCCAAAATATCCATCCAAAAAGTTAAAATAGTGGTGTCCAGCTAGCCTATCTAACATTTGGTCCAGGAAGGTTAAAGGAAAGTGATATTTCCTAGTGGCGATATTTAGTTTTCTATAATCAATACAAATTCATCATCCAGAAACTTGTCTTATTGGAATTAATTCATTCATTTCATTAACGGTACTGTTACTCTCCTTTCTTAGGAACACAGTGAATACGACTAGCCCAGGAACTGTCTGAAATTGGATCAATAATTTCCGCATCTAACCACTTTAAAATTTCTATCTTTACCACTTCTTTCATAATTTAATTTAATCTTCTATGAGGATCTGCCCTAGGTTTATGATTACTTTCCATTAAAATTATATGCATACAGATTGAAGGACTGTTTCTTTTAATATCAGCTAATGTCAATTCAATGATATTTTTATATCTTCTCAATGTCTCCAATAAATTTTCTCCTTGTTCTACAGTTAAATATGAGGATATAATAACTGGTAAAGTTGAGAAGTTCATAAAAATTGCATATTTTAAATGAGTAGAGAGAACTTTCATCTCAAGTTCAGAAAGTTTTTCAATTGATGGAATCAGAGGTTTGCTATTATTAGTAGTATCTAAAATGAAATCTCCACTATCATCTTTCAGCTATCATCTTTTATTCTGATAATGATGTTTAAATTTGTCTTTTGTTTTATTGTAGCATGAAAGTATTTAGTATTTCTGTTTCCTTCTGAAAAATTGGTTTCACCAGCTTTTTGCCTAAGGAGATCCTCTTCCTGCATGATCACATATAACATATTTTTATGGGTTGTAGTGAGCTCCTCAACAATAAAACTAGAACATAAATCTAATCTTTCTAGCTCGTTAACTTTTTCCTCAACCTCAGTCACAATTTTATATACATTCTCAAAAGTATCCCAATTCCATCTTCTCTAGACAGAAGCCACCTTTTTTTGTAGATTCCAAAGAATGAACCACTAACTACCACTAAAGAAGGTTTCCATACACTTTCAATAAGATTATGGATGGTTGGGTGAGATGACCCAATATTCAAATATCTAAAATGATAAAATGATGATTTTGAAAAAAAAATCAAATGATAATAGTAATGGCCTGTGATCAGAGCCTGCACAATTAAGATGAAGAACTTCTTATACATTATAAGAGTTTAGCCATTCCTGATTAGCAAATACTCTATCCAATCTTTCCACCAGATTACCTCTCCTCCAGGTGAATTTAGAGCCAGAGAAGCCAAGATCAAAAAGGTTAGCCCCCGTGGACATTTCACAAAACTTGGATATGAGAGAGTGATCAGGCTTCCTACCTCCTCTCTTTTCTAAACTGTTCATATTCATGTTAAAATCCCCACCTGCAATCTACCTCTCCCTTATAATTTCACCCGAGGCAATTAACCTCTTCCAAAGATCCAGCCTAGTAGAATAAACTGTGCTTTCATAGACAAAAGTAGCCCAACCATTGTATTCATCTTTATTAAAGTACACATGAATAAACTGTGTATCATCACATAACATGCTTAAAGGAATTTCCTTCTTCCAGAACAACCAAATTTTATTAGAGTTTTTCAAAAAATTAAAACGTGTGAAATTTTTAGGAATCTTCTCTGCATTGACAGTGGCTAAAGGTTCCAAAATATCTAAAATGTTTAGTTTGTGGACCTTGCACAAAAATTGTATTCTTTTAAGGGAAAGGGGGCCAACCCCCACCTCTTTTCCCCTAATGTCCCAAAAAAGAATGTTAAACAAGATGCAACATTCTCCCCTCCTAGAGCCTTTAGTGAGGGTGTGATGTTGAGCTCCTTCGGAGTAGTAACCATCCTCAGCATTAATTATATTTTCCTCCATGAGATGAAGCAACTCATTAATTCTCTTCTTCCTTTTAGATTTTTGGATTATCCATCCCTCCTCCAAATTAGAAAGAGCTTCCTGAATAAAATTTTTGTTCTCCATAACTCCCTCCACTTCCTCCTCAACAGCATCCAAAGTCTGAGATTCTCAACCTCCTTGTCAACTGTGTCCTCACCTTGAACTTCCACGACAACACCATTAAATCCACCATCCCTCAACACTTCCTTAGGAGTGCACACCCTGTCCTCCGTTGGTAAATTGATATCTCCCGTCCTTTTATCACTATTTTTAATCTCAGGATGTAAGTGATGGCATTGAACCTCTGAGTGACCAAACATCCTAGAATTAGAACAGTATAAAAGATGTTGCTCAATAATAACTCTTTACCAATATCCATTGTGAGGAGGACCAATCCATATTTTTCGTTAGCATGCACTTGGGTTATATCCCTTTTAATAAGCACATGAGCTGAGGTCGGCCTTGAGATAGTGAAAGTAGGAGAATCTATTTTGAGAGGTCTCCCAAATATGACAAGCTAAAGAAAACAAAATTTTATGATTGTGAAAATGAGCTTAAGACCAGGGAACTTATATCCAAACTGAAACAATTGGAGGTTCTATTTGGGGATCAAAATCAACAAACTACTTAAGAAGCTTCATAGCCCTATTGTCAATCCGCATAATTTCTCTAGCAAACAACCACGTATAGTCTTCTTCATTAGAGCTCCTACTTCGTGCGCTGCACCTGTACCCCCCAAATTGTCTACTCATCTTTCCCAGATTTCCCATACTGTTAGATTAGCCGGCATGTATACCAACAAGAGCAATTCAAAGAGCCACATGTACCGTGTGCGCCGCAAGAGCCCCAACTGCGGATTTGTGATTGACATACTACATGTTCCCATGTCCGCCGCTTGTCACTTCTCATGAACCTAACGGATAGTTGGACAAAACTATGTCGGTCATCTAGTAATCATATCTTCCAATCACCCTTCAACTTAAAATTTTCAAACTCGCCTGATTAGCACATGCTTAGGATACAAATATAAAAATTTCCCCATCAAGGCCAAACGACAAGAAGCAGCAAGAGAAGCACGATCATTATCAGAAATAAACAAGGCAGTCTTGCCATTTTTTCTTACTAGCTTTTATGAAAAGATTGGGGGAAAACCATAGATTTCAAGGAACCGCTCACGCCATTATTGATATATATATATATATANAACCCCAGACCAGAGGGGACTTACAACTGATGAGCAGATGACCGAGCAACTGATCTGAGTACGCGACACCGCCATTATTGCTATATATAGACACACACACACACACACACACACACATTACCACATATATACAGATTTATACATCTATAGAGATATATATATGTACATATATATAGATTTATATACCTACATATATATATATGTACATATATATAGAGATATATATATGCTATATATATCACTGTTTATATATGTGTAAGTTCCAAGGGGGAGTTCATCGAGGAAGTGTTATCTGCAAGGGGCTTCACTCATCAATTTATCTTATTGATACACAGATGGCTAAGAAACAATTATCAATCAGTGTTTATTAATTGTAATTCTCATGGTTTCTTCACTTCATCAAGAGGAATCAAGCAAAGTGACCCCTTATCTCCTACTATATTCATTATTGCATTTGATTACCTTTCTAAATTATTGAATCAACTTATAAACCCCAACTTGAATCGAAGATTACTTACAAGCTTAAATTAAGCTTCTTATCTTGTTTGAAATTCCAGGCCAACCCTATTTCTTGAGATCATACAGAGGATTGGTTGCATTATGAAAGATGAAGAAGGGAAGGAATACCAAAAGGGGGGATGTGGAGGCTTCGGCAAAGGCAATTTCTCGGAGCTTTTCAAGTCCATTGAAGATTATGAGAAAGCCCTGGATGCCAAGCAGCAAATTACAGCAGCTCAAGCTTAAATTACTGAATAGGAGTTGGAATGAAACATTTCTTTTTCAGATATCTTTGATCCAATAAGCTCGTTTCTGTAATATTTTGTTCGAGCTTGACTGACAAATGAGGGTGTAAGTGGTTTATTATTATTTGTATTAATATCAACGAATGCAACATGAACTCTGTATTTTGTCCATTTGTATGTAAAAGCCAGTAACTTAAAAGTTTTATTATTATATCATGCTTTTTGTGTTTTTATCCTGTAATGACAATTTCATCATGATGGAGAGAAAATAATATTTTAGTGTTGCAAAAAAATTGACAAACACATAAGTTTGAGTCTAACCTGTATCAGACATGTAGGGCTTTTGAATTCTGTGGTTAATGGTAGAATCTTACTAGCCCGTGTGAAAAAAAAAACGGATAAGTGTAAGAGACGGTTGATTTATTATTAGAATTCCTTAACTAATTGTGTAGCCTGATCAGGCCATTCTCATAGCTTATAAATTTGGTCATTTGTTGCCAAGCAGCAAATTACCACTTCAAAAATTAAATATTTAGCCATATGAATAAAAAAATAAATACCTTTTGGTTATTTGTTGTAAAATAAATATGGTGTGTAGTCTAATTTTATACTTCGACTAGACCAACTTAATAGCTTAGTTGGTTTAACAAGTTCACCTTGATTTTGGCAAGTTTTCCATGAGCTCAACTGATGAATTCTTTTTGAATTTGGTTGGTGAGTTCATCATGAATTTTTCTAACAAGTTCACCATTAGTTCTTTGAGTAGGTTAGGTCAAGTTCATAGCAACATGAGCTAATTTGAACACTCTTATGTTTAGTTGGGTGATTTTATTCATTGAGCCATAAAGATGTGGAAGACATAAGATTTTCTTACATGAAAATCTGTAATGAAGAAGATATTGGGACCTAGGCTATTTTAAATAATTCCACTACGAGAATTAAGAATTATAAAGGCATTGTTTCTTGTACATTGGGAACACACTATTATTATTTCATTTGCTTAAATCAAGGCGATCATCTCCATGGCGGTGGTAGGAGGAAGCTNGAGCAACATGAGCTAATTTGAACACTCTTATGTTTAGTTGGGTGATTTCATTCATTGAGCCATAAAGATGTGGAATACATATGATTTTCTTACATGAAAATCTGTAATGAAAAAGATATTGGAACCTAGGCTATTTTAAATAATTCCACTACGAGAATTAAGAATTATAAAGGCATTGTTTGTTGTACATGGGGAACACACTATTATTATTTCATTTGCTTAAATCAAGGCGATCATCTCCATGGCGGTGGTAGGAGGAAGCTTAGGGTATCAACATTGTCATTAGATAATGAGTTTTGGACAATAGTTAATATGAAATTTTGAAAGTCATGTGACATGGGGATAAGAAAACAAAACATATCTATAAAAATCAAATTTAAAGTACAACACTTAAAGAAAAATATACAAATACTTATCTAAAATGTTTCCCCAAGCACTCCTTTGAGGTTATCTAACTTCTCTGACTCCAATTGACTCTAACAGGACTCACCAACTTCAAAAATTACAAAGACTCGCCAAAGTGGCCGCCCACTCTATACGCTACTTTAGAACTNCTAAAGTACAACACTTAAAGAGAAATATACAAATACTTGTTTGAAATGTTTCCCCAAGCACTCCTTTGAAGTTCTCTAACTTCTCTGACTCCAATTGACTCTTTTAGGACTCACCAACTTCAAAAATTACAAAGACTCGCCAAAGTGGCCGCCCACTCTATACGCTACTTTAGAACTCTCTAACAGTCTCTAACACACACTAGCACTCTCTCTGGACATTTAGAATTAATCCTTATATATAAAGCTTCAAAAATGACAATGGAATGATTCAAACATCTCCTTAAAGTTTAGCCTCGTTCAATGGATCTTCTAGAAAATAATTGTGGTGCCTAGGAGCCAGCCACGTTCTTCATCTGGCTCTTAGGCGCCAATTTGGCTGGTTTTGTTAATTTTTCTTTGAAATGGACCATTTTGCTCCTTTTAGATGTATTTTTTCTTCTTTTTGCTCTTAAACTCTTTTTCTTGCACCTACAACCAAAAATACACAAAATATCTTTCATTTAAATGTAATATCCTAAAAAATGGGTATAAAATGTGCATAAAAATAGGTAATTTTAAGGTGGATCAATTTCCCCAAATTTAAACGTTACTTGTCCTCAAGTAACATTTTTACTATAAAAAACATAAGTTATGGCAATGAGTTTTACTTAAGGATTTCTAAAGATTTTTTTTATAAATTCAATAGTGAAACTTTAGAAATATTTTCGATAACTTAAGTTAAAACTATATTTAAGAATATTTAGTAGTCAAGTATGAGAATTTTGATTTCCTATTTATTTCAAGAATGATTTTAATTTGTCATACTAAAGAAATTTAGAAGAATTACAAGAAAAAGAACTTCATGAGGGCTCTACTAGTAAAGATGCTAATAGTTCAAAAATAATTTCAGAAATGCAAATAATTCTTTTTCCTTAAGTTGATTCAAGTGAAGCCAATTTTAATTAGGCATCTCCTCAAGCTTCTCCCCACATCTTTTNTAGGGGGGACTTACAACTGACAAGCAGATGGCCGAGCAACTGATCTGCGTACGCGGCGCCGCCATTATTGCTACACACACACACACGCACGCACGCGCACACACACACACGCACATATTACCACATATATACAGATATATACAGCTATAGAGATATATATATGTACATATATATAGATATATATACCTACATTTATATATGTACATATATATAGAGATATATATGTGCTATATATATCACTGTTTATATATGTGTAAGTTCCAAGGGGGAGTTCATTGAGGAAGTGTTAACTGCAAGGGGATTCACTCATCAATTTATCTTACTGATACACAGATGGCTAAGAAACAATTATCAATCAGTGTTTATTNGAAGTAAAAATCTAAATTCCTTAATATATCAAAAATACAATCCTTCCTCACTTTAAATAATAAAAACACAATCTTATACTCTTATACTAAATACCTAATTTTAGAACTAACTTTTATTTTTAAAACTCTTACTTAAGTCTATTATGACCTTTACAAAATAAAAAATATAGTTATCTAAAGCTATCCTAACATACCACACATTATGTTAGAATAATTTTTAAAAATATAATTTACTTAGGAAAAATAAGGTTTAGTTTGAAATTTTTTTTCTCCCTTCTCCCAAACTTAAATTCTTATTTATTTAAATACAGTTTATAATAAGCATGAAGAAAGAGAAATTTTTTTAAATTCTAAGCAAGGAAACAATATAGGTATAAATAATAAAAACAAGTGATGAGTAGTAGAAAATCTAAATCACAACAAGTATATCATGAAACTTTGCAATGTAAAAGAGTACTCTAACACATAAGCAAACCAAATAAGCAAGACAAAATGTAGCATTATGAATAAAAGTACATAGAGCAATAAAAAATACATCAACAGTCCATAATGATAGAGATCTGAAAAGCATAACTACTACAAAATTGTAAATAAAGCCTGATCCTCCTCCTCCTCCTCCTCCACCTCATCATCAAAATGAAAGGGGATATATTCATCAATGGACTTGTGACTCTCATAAGGTGTAAATCGAGGACATGAAAGAATATCAACTGATTTATCTCCCTTAATGAGTTTCACTAATGTCTCATCATAATATGCATCATAATCACTCTTTCTCCAAACATAATATTCCAGATGATCAAATTTGTCGTCCATATTTTGCTTACGACACTGCATCATAAACATATTGTTCTGGTGCTCCAAATATCTCTCACTCAATACGTCCCAGAAACCAGATGGAGGCTCAGTAGCAGTGGAGGTAGAAGGTCTAGAAGTAGACAACCTAGAAGTAGTAGTAGATTGTGCATCATGAGCTCTACCTCCAGGCCGTCCAGACACATCTACATTAGCCTTCCAAATAGGCTTAAGTGGTTGCAAATGCTACTCCTCCCAATGATAAAACTTTACTCCAGAGTCTTTGCAAATAGTAAAAATCAAAGAATGAAATCCCATACCTGAAGTAGTAATAGCTCTAGCAGCAGAACTAATAGACTCATAAATAAGAGAGCCAACATCTATAGATTTCATCTCTTGAATGCAGTAGCTTAATATGGTTCTTTATCTTATTGCTTCACTTAAATGATTTGAAGGAAAGAGGCGAGCTGAAATGAAATTATGCCAAGCCCTTGAGGTGGCATTGAGCATGGAAGAAGAAAAATTACCTTATGATTTATTCGAATCTTCTAGGCTCCACGTTCTTCAGTCAAATATGCAGTAATCTGGTCTAACTCTGCTTCATAAGGTGTGTGCATAAAATAGAAACAATCAATAGCAGGTGACAGACCATATACCACATTATTCATCTCAGAAGTGAACTCTACTCCTCTTCCTCGAACAAATATCTTGTCATCATAAGCTTCAATTAAGTTCGCAAAAAAGTCTTTCACAACAACAATGATTACAACAACAGTAAAATAACAAATATATTCCCATTGACAAGCTGATACCCAAATAATATACCGTTTTAAGTAGTTATTTTATTTTTAATTTTGGTGATATTGCACTTTAAAGAAGGGTATTTCGTGTTTTTGTTGCAGGTATATCATTTTTAGGTATTCGGAGTAAGAATGGCAAAAAGGAAGAAATTTGAAGCCAAAACAGCGAATTTCGGGATTCTGACACATGATGCGCTAGATCGGCGCATGATGCGCCATATTTCAAAAACTGGTGCATGATGCACCATCGACAAATTTTTCAAATTAAGGTGATTCGAGACAAATTTTTGCCCAAATTTTAAAAGGACACTTGTTCTATACACCTTGTTGACCTCATTTTTGGTTGAGGTTTAGTTTGTCCCATTTAGTAGCCTAGGGTCTAGCCATAGGATTTTTCCTGTTGACTATTCCTAGAAAACTGATCTGGAACCCTCACCATTAGAAATTCTATACTCTACTCCATTCAACCTGAAGTTCCACATATTGCTCTCAATCTCTAAATACTTAGTAGGTGGGGTCACTGTGGGGGAAACTCAAGATGAGTCACCGTTAGGATTGCTGAATCTTAGGGTTAACCTTGGGTGTTGGTCTGGAGCAAAGGCACTCACTACACTCACTACACTCATCTACACTCACAATCACTCACAACCCTGAACCCAAATTTCTAGCCTAGATCCCTTGATCTTTTGGGATACTCATGTAGATGATCCCCTAAACTTACTAGCCCTAGGGCTATGGTTTAGCTAAGACCAATATGTAGAGGACCTAAAATGGGGTTTTCTTTGGTCCATGGCTTATTGGTGATGATTGGTACCTCAACTCTACCAAAATACCCATCTTGGCCTTTTACCCCTAAGACACCCCCTAATTACCAAAATACCCCTCTTTGACCCAAAATCCCAAAAATTCCAAAAATTCCTAGAAAATCTCAAATATTCCCAATTTCATTTCTATCAACTACCACATGACCCAATTTGGCCAATTTGACCATCTTTAACCAAAATCCCGAAATTGCCCTTTAAAGACCCAAATTTTCCCAAATCCATCTCAAATATCCATCAATTTGATCTCAATTGACCCCATTCCTAAACTCAAATTCACTTTTTATATGACCAAAATAAACCAAATCCAAGCTCAATTGGTCCATGATTTGAGCCCAATTTTGATTGGAACTTTTTATATGACCAAACTAAACCAAATCCAAGCTCAATTGGTCCATGATTTGAGTCCAATTTTGATTTGGGTCAGAACCCCCATATTGACCATAAGACCTGATCTCACCCAATTGAACCCATAGCTTAGTCAATTGGCCTCAATTAATATTACAAAATCCTCTTGACATGTGAACCTAATCTCACCAAATTGAACCCATAGCCTAGTAAATTGGCCTCAATTGATGTTGAAAAATCAAATCTCACCAAATTGAACCCATAGCCTAGTCAATTGGCCTCAATTAATGTTGAAAAATCTTCATCTGACCAAATTGAACCCATAGCCTAGTCAATTGGCCTCAATTAATGTTGCAAAATCTTTACCTCACTAAATTGAAACCACAGTCTAGTCAATTAGCTAATTAAAATTGATAAAATCTTTATAACATTTCTATACATCAAAATCAACCATCAATTGACCTTGGTGAAGCCTCAAATCCATTTGATGACATTCCTATACATCAAAATCAACCATTAATTGGCCTTGGTGAAACCTCAAATCCATTTGATTTTGGCCTAAATCCAAGATTTCCAAATTTAGCCCCAAATTGGCTAAGTCCCCAAATTTCACCCAATTGATTGCCTTAACCTCCAAATTGGCATCCAATTCATGTTCAAAACTCTTCATGAGGTCCCTATTGACCATTTATAACAATCAATTTGGACTTAGCCCAAGGCTAACCCAAGCTAGACCCAAGCCTAGCCCAACATGACCAAATTGATTAAAGTTAAAAATTCCTTCAAATTGTCCTTTCAATTAAACTCAAAACCACTTCCATCCTTCACCAAAGTTGTTCCTTATGATCATTTGCACCAATTGCAACAATTATTTGGACCAATTAACATGGCTAACAGAGCCCAAACCCAAGTTTTGGTCATTTGCATTCACTTGGACCCATACACTAAATGTGACCTAACCACCTTAGAACTACCAAATTAACTCCACCACAGCCATTAGTTGGACTTAGTGACCAGTCCAAACACCATGAATTCACCTAAATCAAGCCATGGACCAATGGTACCCCAAATTAAGGGATCTTATTTCCAAAAATGCACATGCTTAAGATATCTTTGCCAAATCCAAGCATATTTCCATTAAATTGCTGTGATGGATTCCTCTGGGTTCTCTGAGCTCCTAGCCACCTCCCCCTGGCCGACCGGCCAGCCTAGTAGCTGTAAAAGCCCAAAATTGAGAGTCACTCCCATAGCACCTCACCCGAATCAAACCTAGAGGCCAGCTCACCCAAATCAAACAATGGAGCTCCTCTGCCCTCCACCTAAGCACCACAATGCACCCAAACTTATGCCCCATCAAGTCCCCGTTCCACAGAGCCTCTACCATAGCTCTAGACCAACATTTGAAATTGAGCTTGGTCGAATTCATACCTAGGCTTTATACCAAGGCCAGGTACTCAATCCCTAGCCTCCTTGGACCCCAACGAACGTGCCGAGCACCTCTGATCGAAGCTTCCCTTCTTAGAGCAAAGGTATAAAACTCGTCCTCCTCCCGAGCTTGTTTTGATCCTCCATTTACTTAAGCTTGATTTCATGACACCTTAACCGTATGGATGTCTTCGTCTCACTTACTGAACATGCCAAGCACCTCTGATCGAAGCCTCCCTTCTCAGAGCAAAGGTATAAAACTCCTCCTCCTCCCGAGCTTATTTTGATTCTCCATTTACTTAAACTTGATTTCATTGTACCTTAGCCGTATAGATGTGTTCGTCTCGCTTAGACGTGTCCATAAGATCAAACCCGAAGTGATTTGGTTGAGTCTAGACCGAGATCTTAAGGTTTTAGTCTGGACGGGCACGGGATCATTCTATTGGGGACGATGACGGGCAGCCGTTCGATCAAGCGTGTATCAAACGGACGGGGGAGATCGAGCCGGACGGCGCTTCGAGACATGAATAGTGGGTCGAGTCAGAAGCTACGTGGACGGCGGCGTCCAACCAGAGCGCGCCAC
>JXCR01109212.1:48218-58242 GCA_002079205.1 Phalaenopsis hybrid cultivar
GGGATAGATACAGGATTTGAGGTACATTGCTCTTTCATTTTAAACTATGAAAAATATGGGGTCAGTTTGATTCATACTTCAACGTCCTTCCGAAGCGGGCGACGGGATTTCGATTCCGGTGACCGACAGCTTCTTACGGGCAACCCCACAAGCCAACCCGAAATAATGCTGACAGGAGCTTTTAGGACATGCTGGATTTTACATGAGATATATTAAAGACCTTTTAAAAATTACTTAACCTTTATGCCAACTTCTGGAAAAAGATACAAAATTTGACTTCTTCTTGTTCTACTCCTATAATTTTTTCACTTAATTTGGAGAAACCTTTTGTATTAATGTGTGATGCTAGTGATTGTGCAATAGGAACTATTTTAGGGCAAAGATATGATAAGATTTTTAAACTTATATACTATGCTAGTAAGTCTCTTAATGATGCTCAAATTAATTACACCACCACAGAAAGAGAGCTATTAGCCATTGTGTATGCTTTTGATAAGTTTTGGTCATATCTGATTGGAGCTAAATGTGTTGTGCATACATATCATTCAGCTATTAAATATTTGATGCAAAAGAAGGATTCTAAACAAAGATTAATTAGATGGATACTTCTTACGAAAGAGTTTGATTTTGTAATAGTTGATAGAAAAGAGACTGATAATCAAATTGTCGATCATCTATCTAAGCTAGAACTAAAAGAAATACTTGATTTAGAAAGGGAAATTAATGAAATTTTTCCTGATGAATAACTTATGTTGTAAAAGGATGGGAAATACCATGGTATGCTGATGTTGTAAATTATATTATTTGTGGCATTTTACCTTATAGGATGACAAAATAATACGAAATAAAATTCATTCATGATGCAAAATCTTATTTTTGGGATGATCCTTATTAATATAAACAATGTAAAGATTTAATGATAAGATAATGTGTGCCTTATAAAGAAGTTCCGGAAATTATCCAAAATGTCATGATTCTGAATTTGGAGGACATTTTTGGAATGATAGAACTATTCATAAAATTTTACAATCTTGATTTTATTGGCCTACTCTATTTAGAGATGTTAATATATATATATATACATGTNAATGACTCTATATTTTACTTTAAAATTGAAATTTTTGATGTGTGGGGATTGGATTTTATGGGACAATTTATGCCTTCATTCTGAAATACATACATATTGATTGTAGTGGATTACATTTCAAATTGGATTGAAGCAACCATTTGACCTCAATGTGATGCTCAGAGTGTTTCAAAATTTTTAATTAAAAATATTTTTAAAAGATATGGAATGCCGAGACTAATCTTTAATGATGGAGAATCTCATTTTAGGAATGCAAAAATTACAAGATTGGTGGAAAAATATAATATAATGCATAAAATTACAGCTGCTTATCATCCATAGACTAGTGGTTTAGCGGAAGCATCTAATCATGAAATTAAGAAAATTTTGAAAAAGAGTGTAAATCCTAGTAAAATGGATTTATCTACTATATTAGATACTGCATTATGGGCATACATGATAACCTATAAGACACCTATAGATTGTCAACTTATAGATTAATTTTTGGGAAGGCTTGTCTCTTGCCAGTTGAATTGGAACATAAAGCTTATTGGGCAATAAAAGAATTCAATTTCAATTTGAAAGATGTTGGTGAGAAAAGATTATTGCAATTGAATGAGCTTGATGAAATTAGGAATGAATCTTATGATAATGCAAGGATTTTTAAGAAAAAGATGAAAGAATGACATGATTGAAAGATAACAAAAAGAGAATTTAAACCTAGACAGGAATTTTTATTATACATTACAAGATTGAAATTATTTCCTGGAAAATTGAAGTCTAGGTGGAAAGGGCCATTCAGAGCTATAAAAGTCTATCTTTAAGGGGCAGTTAATATTGAAGACCGCAAGAATGGAAGAATATTTAAAGTAAATGGGCACATATTGAAATCATATTTTGATGGTCAAAGACCAGCTTTTAAAGAGACTGTAATGTTGGGTCACCCAGAATAAGACTTAGAATGTCGGGTTGACGACATTAAATTAAGCACTTTGTGGGAGGCAACCCATATTTATCGTTATTTAGTTTGCTTTTAAGTTTGTTTTGTTTGAAATATTTTACGTATATTTATGTTTAGGCCTTTATTTTGTTCGTGTATTTGATAAAATATTTAGAAACATTTTTATTTGCCTAATTTTATGAAAAAATTGAGTATTTATTGGATCGAATTCGAATTGGTCAAAATTTTGGAACTGGTGCATGATGCGCCAGATTGGCGCATGATGCCCCGAATTCCAGAGAGCTGGCACATGTTATGCCAGATTGGTGCATGCTGCGCTGCGTGTTCAAAAATGATTTAAAATATGTCTAATGGCAGTTTTTTTGCAGTTTTTGGTGGCTTCTTCTCCATATAACTCCTAAAAACCAAATCTAAACAATATTTTAGGGAGGAAAATGAGGGAAGAGTTACCACTTTTCAAATTCTATGGCTTCCCACTCTAAAAACTTCACTAGTGTTAGAATTTTCAACTAGAGAAAGTTTGTCAGTTTTGATGCGCAAAAGTTACATGATCGAGTGCTAGTGAAGAAGACGCTTACCAAAGAAAGGGAATTTGTGAATCGAGGATTCAACACGCCGAATACTCTAGTAGAAGAGACTATTGCACATAAGCATGGGGAAGTGCTTTGCTACACTACTGCCATTGTTGTTGTTCCTGTAGTAAATAAATTTATGCAAATTTTCAAGGGATTAACAAAATAATGATTTACATGTGAGGCAGGTTTGTACAGTTTACTCCTTCATGAATAAATAAGATGTTTATGATTGAAAATGTGTCTATCTGCGACTAGGCAAATTTTATCCCTATAAGAGATAATATGAATGAACACTACCGCTAAATTACGAATGAAGATGCAATTTGGGAGACCAAAGATGATGGACATTTAAGTTTTTCATCATCATTTTTAGATCGTATTTCAAAAGCTTGACACTTCTTCGTTTAATCGAATTTACTGCCTACCATGAAAATTAGTAAGGTAACTAAGGAGAGTGTCATTCTAAATTATTGCATTCAAACAGGAAAACCTATAAGTGTTGGAGCTATTATTGTAAAATTGGTTTTGGATTTGATTGTCAATGGATCTGCAATTGGACTGGGACATCCATCCACAATTTTTCTACTATGTAGTCAATCACAAGTACCTTATGAAAGTTAGAAAAAAGTGCTTCTTCCTCGGGAGCAAATGGATCCAGAAGTTTATTGTAACTGTATTGGAATGGGAGATGAAAATGATATGAATGTTTTGATGGATCAAGGATCTCAAAATTTATCACCTGTTCAGCCCTACTACAACTTGAGTGTACTTTTGAAGAGGATCAAAAAGATAGAGAAAGATGTGCAGAATCTTATGCATGTGATTGAGAATATTACTGAAATGCTGGATCATTTGGATTTGAGACTAAAGGAACATTTTAAACATACCAAGCGTATTGAAGATGGATTGGTACGTATGTTCAAGAAACATGCTCGAATTGAGAAGGAAATCTCAACTGATGAATTTCCACTTTGACTCTTCTACAGCCTTTATGTGCACTATCATTAGTGAAGAATATGTTTGATCTTAATTTATGCATGGAATGTTTTGTTTAATACTTTTTGTTTTAGTTTGTT
This sequence comes from Phalaenopsis hybrid cultivar, assembly GCA_002079205.1. Classification (NCBI taxonomy): domain Eukaryota; kingdom Viridiplantae; phylum Streptophyta; class Magnoliopsida; order Asparagales; family Orchidaceae; genus Phalaenopsis; species Phalaenopsis hybrid cultivar. The sequence goes on from JXCR01109212.1 coordinate 51,897, forward strand.
GAGTTGGATTGCATTTCCTTTCTAATGAACACCATCTATCTTTATGTTTTGAATTTGATGTTTAGATTTCACTGTTAGGATGTTGGTTTGCTTAAGAACACTGAATTTGATGTTTGTTGGCTTGAAAAATGTTAGTTCGTAATAGTGTGTATTTTATATATAAATATGAGTTTTGTGTTGTTTGTGAAAGTTTTGTGTTAGTGTGATGTTTATATATGCTTAGAAAGGTTTATTTGAGTCAAATAGAGGTTGATGTAAAGCGGTATGGAGCAGATTCCCACAAAAACCAAAATATGATAAATTTAAGCTCTGACGCATGATGCGCCAATTTATAGAGTCTTAGCGCATGATGCGCAAAAGGTACGAACACGCCGTATGGCTTAGAAAAATGCAAAATCACAAGGACAAAATCCATTTTACTGCTTGACTCGTCTCCTACCTCAAAACCTTGGTCTAGGGCATCACATTGTGGGCAAAAAAGAAGGATTTAGAGGCTAAAAATCATAGATTTCATCTTCTCATAGATTTCATCTTCTCTTGGTAAGAGCTTCACTTTAACTGAGAAATTTTTTGATTTTGACCATAGATTTGGGAGATCCAAAATTTGGGATTTTTAATAAAACAGCTTGAAGAAAACTCATGGTGAAAAGTTTCTTACCAAATAATCTTTCTTGAGGAGTTAGATTTTTGATTTAGTGATTTATTTGGACTATATTTGTATTTTCGTAGAATTTTCAAATGGCTCCTCGAGTTAAGAGAGGAAGGCCGTCCGAGGAATTTGATGCAAGAAGGTTTTTTAGTTCCAAAGCCCAACATAGTTACAACTCTTAGATGGAAAAAAAAAATAATGATCTAAGAATGGGCATTTGCAAACCCAGGTGGCGAGGTCGAGAGACTGATTCTTGCTAGGAATTGGGAAATATTCTGCTACTTCACTACCGTAGCGATTGTCTCGATGGTTTGAGAGTTTAATGCAAACCTGAGATTCACAACCCAATTTCATAGCTAGAAATCCTCTATTGGTCAGTTTTTATTTTCATTCATTTATTGTTTTCTTTCACCAACTAAATTTTAGACTAAAAATATTTTTAAAATCACTTAAAAACTTAAGTTTGGGGGAAAGAAAAATTTATTTTGAAAAGGAGTAAACTAAATTTTATTTGTCCTTAAGTAACTATGTTTTTAAAAATTAATTTAACATGGCCTGGGATAATAAGATTTAACTTTAAATGACTATACTTCTGTTTATAAATATTGTTGTAAATTTAGGTAAATTTTTTTTTTTAAAATGAAGGTCAATTCTAAAGTTAAAGATATTTGGTATGATAGAATAAGACATGTTTTTCTATTTAAAGTAAAAAAAAAATTATATTTTTGAAGTATTAAGAATTTTAGATATTCATGTAAGAATAAAAGAATGAGATTTTATGAAAAATTATGAATTAATATGAATTTATAAAGTGAAGAAAGGTATAGAGTTTTGACTTTAAGAAGAGGATAGTGAAGTTCAAAATTTGTATAAGGTTATCCAGATATAGTAATCCTCACTTGGAAAAGAAAAAGAAAAGAAAAAGTAAATGGAAAGAAAGGGTTGAAATGATCCTAAAGTAAAAAAAGAAGAAAGGTAAAATAAAAAGAAAGAAAAAAAATATATATGTGAGAAGAAGCTTGAGGAGATGCCTAATAAAAAATTGGCTTCACTTGAATCAACTTAAGGAAAGAGCTTTATTACATTTTCTAAAGTTGTATTGGATTATTAGTAGCATTTCTAGTAAGTTTTTTGTGAAGTTCTTTTTCATATGAATGTTCTAAATGTCCTTAATATGACAAATTACAATTCTTCTTGAAATGAAAAGAGATTTAGAAAACTTAAATTTGATTGCTAAGTATTCCTAGACTCATAGTTTGAATCTAAGTTATTAAAGGGGTTTTTCTTAAATTTTGCTATTTTATTTATTAAACTAAAGTATAGAAGTTATAAGTTAATCTCTATCCTAAGTCATATGGTTTTACGTGATAAAAATGTCACTTGAAGACAAGTAACATTTAAGTTTGGGGGATTTTGATACACCAAAATAATATACCATTTTAAGTACTTATTTTATGCTTATTTTTGGTGATATTTCACTTTAAAGAAGGGTATTTTTGTGTTTCTATTGTAGATATATCATTTTTAGGCATTTGGACGAAAATTGGCAAAAGTGACGAAATTTGGAGCCAAAACAGTGAATTTTGGGATTCAGGTGCATGATGCGCCAAGGACAACTATTTCAAATTAAGGCGGTTCGAGACAAATTTTTGCACGAATTTTAGAAGGACACTTGTTTTACACACCTCTTGGAGTAATTCAATACATCTAGACACTTTTGAAGGTTCTTTTATGAAGGGAACTGTCTCTTGGATCAAATGACACAACTTTTGAATTCAAAAGAGTTGACTTTTGGAAAGAATTTTGAATTCTTTTCCAAAGGAGGCAGCCCAAAATAAACAAAGAGGACTTCTCATTTGTCAATGTGTGTGGTGTGAGGGAGAGAGAAAGGGGCATGAGTTAGGGATAGAGAGAGAAGAAGAGATTTTCTTTTAGGGTTGTAAGATGAGAGAGAAGGTGAGAGATTTCTTCTTCATTACACTTCTAAGAAAGAATTGGGAGTGATTCTAAAAAGAGAATGTCTTGGAGAGAACTTCTAGGGATTTGCTTGGGAAGGATTGTGGATAAGTTGTATTTTTATTTCTTTTGTTTTATAAACTTATTTTTATATATGAAATCCATGTTTTGTCATATCCTTCTCATGAATTCTGAGTAGCTTCTTTATGCTTCTCCCTGCTTTGAGATATGGCTTTGTGAATAATAGATTTTATTATTTTGAATGTTAATAATTTGTGATGATTTGAACTCCGATCTTCATTTACTTTTCAATCTAGCTAATTGAAATGTTAAAACTTGTTGAGAGACATATGTTCTTACATGAGATATGATTTCTACTACATAGGGAGAATCACATTTGATTTCATGAGAGAATATGTCATCCATGGGATTCGGTGCAAATAAACAAGGAAATATACTTTAATTGATGCAGAATTGAAGATTTTAAGATGATATAATAAAATCCCAAATTTGGTCTAGTTGATTGGAAACTAATGCGAGATTGTTAGTCCTCAGATGAGGGAGTAGTGGATGCTCTGGAGTGCCAGCCGGTATCCTCTCAGCCTAACAACAGATTTAGGGACCAAATTCTGGATTAGTTATTGTTTTTATAGCCCTCGAAAGAGGGTAAGGAATAGGATTACTCCTATTTGACACAAAACAGTTTATATATATATATATATATATATATATATATATATANACTCAGGATAAAGATTTCTGAGTTAGCTTGAGAAAACGGGGTTTCCATCAATAGTGACAACGAGGATTTTGATTACAGTGATTATTTGGAGAAAGATTTCGAGGATGTCCATGTGATCGAAACCAGAGCTACCACATCTGCGCGCGAGGCTCAACCTCACACTGTCGTAGATGAGCTGTGTAGGGTTATCCTCCTCAGGGATGAGCAAGTTGTTCTACTGGGGAAAATGTAGGGTTATCCTCCTAAGGGAAGAGCAAGTTATTCTACTGGAGAAAAGAATAGAAGAGATGACTGCAGCTATGACCGACATGGCCACCATTCAGGGGCAATCACAAGCACCAAGATTGGCTTCTCCATAAGTTAATCAGCCAGAAATCATACACATTGCAGATGAAAGAAGGGAGGCTACTTCGACAGACAAAGAAGAACAACCAAAGAAGGATTCTCCATCAGGTGCCATGCCAGAAAAAGAGTTCAAGCAAATGGTTCAACAAGTGCGGGAGGCCTTAGCTCAGTTTAAGGGTGGTGCATCAATTTTAAAGGGTAGACCTTACCCAGAGGAGTTCGATGTCGTCCCTTTCCCCAAGGGCTTTGTGACCCCAAATGTCAAGATATTCGATGGGACTGGAAATCCCAAACAGCACATAACACATTTTCGAGCCAATTGTGGAAACACAAGGAATAACGAAACTCTATTCTGCCAACAGTTCGTCAGCAGCTTGTCAGGGATTGCTTTCGACTAGTACGCTGACTTGCCCAATGGGTCAGTTAAAATATTTTCTGAGTTGGAACAGGTATTTGTGAAAAGATTTGTTGGGGCGCAACATCATGTGTCTATTGGAGAACTCATGATGGAGAAGCAGAAGTNACCCAGACTCTTGAGAACACGCCTGATGAGGAGGAGCCTCATCAAATTGAAGAGGTATTACCAGAAGTTTACCCACTCCTGCAAGGAAGTAGATTCCATCCTCNAGACCAGAGTGTTCGAAAAGAAATTAGGGGTAATCGCAATTGTCGACAAAGGAAAGTAGCCGATAAAGATATATGCAGAAGATCATCGTCAGTCTTTGTCACAGTACTCTCAGAAACAGAGCAGTCAATCCAACCAACGACCGCCTCAGGAGGGATCACCTCGAACAACGGGTAAAAGAGTATCCTTGTTAGAGCGACAGAAAGTTGTTTATTCCTTGAAAGATGAAGTTTTACCTAAAATATTCAAAAAGGTAGGATAGGGGCTGCCTTTACTAGATTGGTTGTCTCATATTTGGGGAAGAAAGTCCTCGAACCCTTGACTTTATATGATTATCTTTTTGTCCCTCCGGGGTCTTATGAATATAATGGTTGTGATTTCGGCTAAATTTTGACTATTTCTGGTAATAACGTGACTAATTATAACCAAGTTAGTTGCGATCTCAATCCCCAAAATGATCATCAAATTGTACTTGGGTTCGATGAACTTGTTGTCAAGTCCAAAGAAGACATCAATGATACTGCTTATGACAGCGTCGATAACGAAGAAACAACTCTCGAGCGTCATGGTGCACTGTTTTCCATCAACTTAGATTTTTTCGACGAAGAGGAAAAGACACCAGAAGATCCAACAATAATATCTCAAGAAGAAGAGATCACAGAGGTCAACTTAAGGTGCAAAAAAGTGTTACCGCTAAGAACAGCTCCAATAGACAAAGGAAAACAGATAATGACTCGAGAAGAGGTACCCCCACCTCCTTCAGTGGANAGAAGCCAATAATTAATCAATTTAATACCTCTATCTTGATTTTCAAATAAAATTCAAATCATGAATCATGACCACTTAAAGCCTAACCCTTTTCAAAACTAATTAAGACACTCACCTAAGTCTTAAAGGGTTAGTGGTGATTTAGGCTAAATCAAAAATTGATTAAACAATGATTAGAGAAATAAACAGAATTAAATGAAACATTTTTTAAACTCCACTAAGCCCAATTAGGATTAAAATTTGGCTAAGTGTTCAAATTACACTAGCTTGCCTCTTTAAGGGTCTTCACCCACATAATTTTCAAATTAAAATCGCAAGTGATAATTACCTCTTTCTTAGGGATAATTGAGACATCAATGTTCACTGAGAATTAGAAGTATTCACAGGATGAACCATTAAGCAACATAATAAGTTCAAATGAACTCGAGGCTTTTCACCATTTGGTGAGAGTGAGGTATGGACCTGCTTCCGCCTTCAAACTCGTTGGATACCTCAGAGGCCTATTAAACTTAATATTCTTTGCTTAATGAAATCATCCTTAATTAATTTTAAGGACTCACCAAGATATGACATAGGTTTAGGAAAATTACCAAAATTTTACCTTTCCTCCTCTTCATAAACTGCCTTAACATGCATTTTTAAGGACTCACCAAGATATGACATAGGGTTAGGAAAATTACCAAAATTTTACCTTTCCTGCTCTTTATAAACTGCCTTAACATGCATTTTAAGTGGGAAAATTGCCAAAATTTTACCTTTCCTGCTCTTCATCAACTGCCTTAACATGCATTTTAAGTTTCAGGTGGGAAAACCACCAAAACTTTACTTTTCCTGCTCTTCATAAATGCCCTCACATGTTTTTTTAAGTTTCATAAATGCCTTCACTTGTTTCAGGTGGTGGAACGAGAAGACTTGCGAGGTACGCTTTTACAGTTTATAGTACCGTCTTTCTTCTGTCTTTTCCTTACATGTTTCATGCTTACATTTACCTACATAAACTTGCATGTTAACCATAACCGTAACCAAAACCAAAACTAAAATCAACCAAGATAAAATTCACCGCCACATTATTCAAAATAAAAAACAACTCAAAATTTAATCACAAAAATTACACAAAACCACAACTTTAACTAAAATAAGATGTCTCTGTCGGATGATCGGGAATCCCTCGGAGGAGGTAACCTATGGTTGCTAACGAGACTTCCCACGGTTTAAATAAAATTATGGAACTCATTAAGTTGGGTTTAGTAAGTTCATTTGG